>JAPSGF010000016.1:2128289-2158933 GCA_035772895.1 Perdix hodgsoniae
GATGGTGGATGGTGGATGGTGGATGGTGGATGGTGGATGGTGGATGGGGAAAAAAAGAGAGGCTTGACCATCACTCTGTAGGGAGATGCCATAATGTGACAGGTTGAAGACCGTTTGAAGTCCCTCAGTAAGCTCCTGTGGTTTCTGTCAACTGGAGAAATGGAAAAGACTTTTTAATAGGAATTGATTTGAAAATGAGCCATTCCAGAGCAGAAAAGGATGCAAGGAGATGAAGCTCAGCTGAAGGGAAGGACAGGCATATACATGTGGCTGCAAGAATATCTAAATATCAGAGTACCATTTATTGGAACAAGGAGTGTCACACCACTGCAGTCATCATTGGACTCCCTTTGATGGGGAGGAACAGGTCCTTCTGATGAGTGTGTCACTTCACCCTAACACAAATGTATAAAACAGCCTAGATATTTTGCACCATTAAACTGTTTCCTTTTCTTCAGAGTGTAACAGGAATCCATAGGGGCAATCTCACGTGCATTTGGACATGAAAAGTTAACTGAAACAGATCCCACTTCATATGTGTCAGTAGCACCAAGACTGCTGCTGAATGACTCATCCTTCTCCTTACAGTTGTCCTTTCACGGGCATATATGACTTTCAGATTCATTGAAGGTTTTATTTCTCTTCTACCCGTGGGAAAATGCAGTTATATCACAATCGCAGCTCAGTAGACAGGAGCAGGTCCCAAGGTACATCTTCCCAGAATGCTGTAAGGTATTTTGAAGACTATAAGGATAATAACTTCACTGTGAAGACATTGCTACTTGAGAAAAGTGGATCATGTTTGGAACAGGTGAGTTTCAAGAACTGAGAACTGCTCTCAGAAACAGTATTCACCTTGAAAATTTAGTAATTGCCATCACCTATTCACTAAGGTTAATCAATGAATGAGAATTGTCCTCTTTTGTTATTTACACTCTGAAGACTGTGCCTGTCTGGTTTTTGAGGGAAGCAAGGGACTGTTAGTTGTCTGAGGTAAGAGCTGAGTTCAGCTCTCAGAAGGTGCTAACACACCTCCACCATCAGGAGTGGGTGAAGAGGGCCAGTTCTGCATACACTCTATACAGACCTATATATATGTGTCTTTTCCCTTTCATGGGGTTTCCTGAAATGTTCAAAGCAGGATATTATTTAACATAACATCTACACTTGCTCCATAAGGTGATGCTTGCTCAAGCTGAAAGAACAATCCAAATTTGAGTGAAAAACACAAATTACAAACGTTAGTGAATTCAAAGTCCTACCAGCCAGCTGCTGAGACATAAGGCTTCAATAATAATGTAGAATAAACCTCCCATTCTTTTTTTGTTTTGATTTTTTTTTGTTGTTTTTCTCACTCAAATTCCTGTTTTCCCACAACTCCACCTCCTCATCCTGCATGTCATTTCCCAGCTGCATACTTAACCATCTACCCCAAAAGGCTTTGACCTCCCCTATACCAAGAGTTATGCCTCCTTCTAAATGCTTCTCAGGGCTTTTCCAAGACTTGTTTAACAAGCAAGGCAAGCAAAATATTCAGAGAATCATAAAATGGTTTGAGTTGGAATAGTCCTTTAACGGTCATCTAGTCCAGCAATGAGTCCTGCAATGAACTCGACATCTACAGCTAGATCAGGTTGCTCAGAACCCTTTCCAGCCTGACTTTGAATGTTTCCAGGGATCGGGTATTCACCATCTCTCTGGGCAACATAATCCAGTGCCTCACTGCTCTTATTGTAAACATGTTTGTTGGGTTTTTTTCTTATATCCAGTCTAAATTCTAGAAACTGTTTCCCTTTGTCTTACCAGAACAGACCCTGCTAAAGAGTCTGTCCTCTTCTTTCCTATAGCTCCCTCTTGATACTGAAAGGCTGATCTCAGGTCTCCCTGGAGACTTCTCCAGGCTGAACAGCCCTAGCTCTCTCACCTTGTCTTCATAGTGAAGGTGTTCCATCTCTTGGATCATTTTTGTGGCCCTGCTCTGGACACGTTCCAACAGGTCCAATTTAAAGATCTCCAAAATGTCACTTTTGCCTAGTGAAATCACTGCACGCACCCAGTTTCCACAGAGGCAAGAGCAAATTGTAAGGAGGAAACAGTGACCTCAGAGCACAGAAAGAGGGATTTACTATGAGGAAAGCATGTGTGTAGAAAGAGTATCTTGCTTGGTTAGGCATCAAACAGGAAAGAACAATTATTTGTAAGTACAAAAGGAGTATTGTGGGGATGTAGTTAAGAACAAAACAAGAATACATGGCATAGCAACTAAAAACAAACAACAAAAAAACTACGAATGACCCAACTCCATTTAATATAGAGATTACCAAAGAATGGGTGACCAGACCAACAGACCCAAATAACCCTAACCAGGTGTAAGAATCTGTTAGCTTCCTGGGAAACTAGCACTTCCTGAAAGAAAATAATCACCCAAAATCAAATTGAATGGTACTAAAATCTATCTGAGCACCCTCTTATCAATCTAGTATAGTCCATGTAATAACAAAACAGACATGCCCTCCTGCATGTCCATCCTCTTTAGGTCTGATGTGGAGTGGGGCACTGGAGAAGATCTCATGGGACACCATGTCTGAAATGCTATTTTTTGAGGGCATAAGGGGCACAGCTCAAAGAAAAGCTTTCTATGGGGCTAGAATTTTTAAAGCTAGACAAAACACTCATACTTTATTTTACAAATATCTACCAGGATAAAAAGAGAGCGGATGGTATCTCAAAACTGTTTTAACCTCTTCTCAATTGTGTGTTGACTCATATTCCCACAATATGTGTGTAAGGAAATCATCAGAAGAATGATCCAAGCAGTACTTGTAAAATCTCACTTACACCAATGCCCAGTTAAAGTAACGACACTGATAATCGTAACAGTGTGAACTGGGACCTCTGAGAAGACCCGTACGTTGAGCCAGAAGAAGCAGGACTTGGGGAATCCATTACAGGCCAGCCCAGCCCAACCCTCTGAAAGGGAGAGCTCAGCAAGCACTGGAGCCCAAGTTTTGCTTTGGGTGCTTTCATGACTGCTATGAATTTAGTCACAATTGTAACTTCTCAGTATGGGCTGAATTCACTGATTTCAAGCCATTCTGTGCTTCTTTTTTCTGAGTTGCCTTTTGGTTGGCCACAATTGTTGAGATCAACCATGAACATGATCTCTACATCTTTACTTTTCAATACCACCAGTCCCAAGTTTTGATTCCAAGTCAAAAATCATGTAGAATTCCTACATGTGCATAACTTACAGCAGGGGGTGGTGCAACAACCACACTTAGATTAACACATTCAGTTACTTTCCCCCACCAAGGAGGCTCAAAATCATCTGATCTTTTTAATTCTAGGAACTTTTTTTTCTCTCTCTCCTTGCAGTGCACTGTCAGCTCTCCTTGCCCTTAGTACCAGGGCCTACTTTATCTCAACAGAGTAAGATTCAGAGAAGATGACCCAGGGCTCACAGCTTTCAGGCATGTTTCAGACAGCACTTATCCCAGCAACTCTCTTTCTCATACAGCTTTTTGTCAAGGCTGCTGCAAAAATGATTCCCCCTTTGGAGAAATGCCTTTGGGATCGCATCCCTCCAGTTTCATATCATGCAATGCCAATTATTTCAGCTGTGACATGAGAGGATAAAGTAGGGGGGGGAGAAGGAAGCTGAATAAGTCCCTGAGAAATCACACTGACCAGATCCTCAGAAGCAGTGAAAAATATAATTCCCTTCAAAATCAATATTGCATTGCCATTGAGGAATCAAAGCAATGTACTCGCACAAAAGCAGAGTTGGATATAACTGTGAACAAGCGTCCTGATCCCCTCTCCCTCGCAATGAAGCAAGTCATGAGGAAATCAATTGCAGTCCGCAGGACAGTGCAATCAAAGAGCTTGGGTAAATGAGTGGAGGATCAGGGTCAGTAAAAATACAGTCACGGCGTTCAAAATATTCTTTGCCATCCCATTCTTTCCTCCTTCTATTTTTTGTCTTCTCCTCTTCATGCTTCACTTCTCATCCCTCCTCACACTATGATGATGATTATTGCTATTATTATTATCATTGTTGCTTTGTAGGCTGAGAGTTGCAGATCTCAAAAATAAAGCAGATGTCAGCAGCTCCGGAAGATCCTATTCTATTACATAGCAGAACAAATGAGTATGTCAAGGAAGGGCTCTCCAATCTAACAAGAAAACAGCACAAACAGCCACGAAATAAATAAATAAAGAAACCCTGCAGGGACAGGCAGGGTAGTTCTGATTAGATATTATGCTAACATGATGCCTACTTTCTACACTAACAGTGTTTTAATACATTTAAACGATACTGGGGAAATAAGTCATGAAATAGGAGAAGAAGCCTTCATGTCAAAAATGATTAAGATTATCCAAGGGGGCCAGACTGTCTCTCTCATGAAAATGCAGCTCTCATGGCATGGGAATATGAATGTAGCCCAAATAGTATTTATTTAGTTTGTCCAGCACTATCTCATTACGTCTGTAGATGATTGCTTTTCCCAGCTGCCTGAAGAGCAGTTAGGCTCCTGGTAAGGAGGAAGTCAGTTCCAACATTGGCACCGTGGCAAAGTCTCAGCCTCTGCTGTAGTTCCAGGAGCTCTCACATAACCAGGGAATGGGGGAAAGGCCCACGAGTTGCAGGAAGATGCTATTGGGAAGATACCTGAAGGATCACATGAAGGGCCAGAGCGAGCTGGAACCTGGTGTGGGAAAACCGCCATGTTGAAGCCCATGCTTGTGGACAGTGGATGCCTGCCTCCTGCTCTCCTGAGGAGAGCACTTGTCTGCTTTGTAAACCATGGAAGCACCTGTGCAGCCTGACGTGGGAGCTACTGACAGCCTGCTTTTAGTGGTGAGGACCATAGTATAGGAGAGAGACCTCAGGTCTCAGAGTTGGAATAGCCATACCATCTCAAAGAGCTCCACCCAACCCAACACCCTTTCTGCTCCTACCTGGGACCTCCATACCCTTTCCTTATCACACAGCCTCTGAGAAAATATAAGCTCTTGGAATTTGATTTTCAAAAGCAGTCCAGTGTCTACAGAAGAACATTTCCACCTGTCTGGAAATGCTCCTTACTGCTGCTGGGAGTCACACTCTTTCTCTCAGCAGACCTTTCACAGTTGTTTCTAGCTGAGGCCAGAAACTACAGACATTAAGCCTTCTGGTCACAAGTATCCTCCACCATGCAAACCAGCAACCTTACTGACATCATTATACCAAACAGGCTGCATCTCACGTCTTACCACTTTGATTCTCTACATATGCCTTGTGCTTTCAGCTAAGTCTCCTATTTCTCTTTATTTCCTGTGTGGGATGTGGCTGTGCGCTTTCGATCATTGGCAGTACCCAGGACTCTGAGCCCCAGCACTCCAGCCACAGGCAACTTGTTTTATAAGCTGAAGCTCAAAGTCAAGAGTAAGAGTAAGTCAAGGTAACTTCTGGAATTCACATTTCCAGACCAAGGCTGTGCTCCCAGTCTTAGAGTATTCTTCCCCAATGTTACCAAGAAGATACAAAATCAAATCTTGCCTGACTCAGACAGTGGCATTTTATCTTCCTCTTCTCCTCTACTGCTTCTCCATGTTGTCCCACACACTGCAACATCCCTTTTGTCTCAAGGGACTTGCATAAAAAGCCTGAATATACTCACCGAGTTCCATGCAGTGATATTAATTCTCCCTGTGCAATTACATCCCTGGGAGACTCTCCTACCACCAAGTCTTTGCAGTTCTGGAAAATGGTCATTTATTATCTGCAGCCCATAATTTCCTTCCTCCCTTGACCCATCCTGAAATTTTCCTTGAGTTGACAATACACAAAGGAGGAGTGTGCTTTTTTCCAACTATAGCACATAAAATAAACCATCAAGAAAACAGAGCCTTCTCCTTTTAGGACCTACGGCTCAAAGGACACAGAGCAGGGCTGAAGCCTCCATACCCTGCAAGACAAAGCCTGCTTAGGCACAAGGCAGTGATACTGAACCTGGTTACCCATAACTTGATTTGAACAAGTAGCCTGACAGATGAACTTGAATGAGCTTCGCAGCGGTAGCTGAAGAACTTCCTGGTGACCCACCTGTCATTACTCCCTGTTCAGGTTTGGCAGACAGGAACGTGTGTCCTGCCATGGCTCTCCCATGGCAGAGCCTGGTGCATTAGCTTAAAAGCACTGAGATACCAGATGATGAACTGGAGCTGCTGAGACTTACTGTCACAGGGGCAATAACTTGTGGCTGATAGACGAGGCAGACAGCTAGATATGAAAGTAGCCTAAACTGCTACAAGAAGACATGCCAGCTCATCTGTCAACCCTAAGTGAGCAGTGAATCAAACTGCATTAGCCTTTCCTCAGTTCTACAGGGCAGCAGTTGTTGGGAAGATAACATACAGTATGCACAGCACGCAACTCACCATTCACATAATTTTCTTTCTTTAAACCTGGACTCTGTATACAAACTAGGGTCAACAGTCAGCTAGAGTCATTGCAATTTAACACCAGCTCAAAGGCTTGTTTTTACTGAGCTGAGGACTTGGTAAGCCAGTGCTGCACAAGCATTGCTACAAAGACTGCATCTGACACTAGCCTGTGCACAGATTTCCTCATAAATGTTCCCTAAATTCTGGGGTCAGTGAATGTTTGCACCAAGGACCCTGGAGGCGTGAACATGTTTGATTTAGCAGAGGTCCAATAGCTACCACTCTATCCTAAGCCATCTTATAGAGGCAGGCAGGGGTCTGTTCTCCTACCAGATACACGCTGCTGGCATCTAAGCCTTAGTGGAGAGAGGGCTGGGTCATGTTCCTGTCTGTTCTCTACCAGATGTCTGTTATTTACCAGAATTTCTGTGGCTATAACTCACTCACGCCCCATTTTCCCTTACCCATAAAGGAAGACCATGAAGCTATTCACCTCTCAAATTCACTAAGAGATCAGTGGGTAGAAAACATCTCTGTGAAGTCATTCAACAAGTGTTTCTGCATAGAATACCCCAAGTTGAAAGGGACAAACAAGGGTCATCAAGTCCAACTCCCAAAACAAAATTGAAACCAATTTTGGGGGTAATTGGCACAGCCCCAATAGAGATAAGAAAAATAGTTGAGGTTTATCTATAGGAAGCTGGACATTTAACTACAATATACGAAAACTGAAAAATCTTTTCACCTATAGACTTGAACAGCAGGCACCCAGGCATGGTATGAATTTATGAGGGAAAACTTTAACAGATAATGGTGGTTATTGGAAATTATTTTATCCCTCACAAAGTCTGCGTTGGACTGGGCCCAGACCAGTCAGTCTTCTAGGAAAGTCTTCTTTACCTCAAATGATAGAGCACCCGACAAAGGGATTTTGGAGTTGTTTATGGTGAACAGTAACTAATAATTGCAACGCGATGGGGAAAGAGGAGAAAATAATAAGTTTAGATAATAAATAGGACAGCTGCAGGCAACTGATGGATTTAATGTTGAGAAAGAGGAGGATACAAAAACAGCGCCAGAAACCAAGAAAGAGAGGTAAGTCAAAATTACAGGAATAGGAGGAGCAGAACATACCACAGCTTGTGACACCAGGTGGGGTAAGTCCAAAAAGGATCTCTAAAACCAGGAAAACAAGGATGCTACATGGCCTCTTCAGGACGGCAGATAGTTATCAATGGAAATGACTGAGAATGCAGAAGACCGAAAACCATCTTCCATACACTCAGGACTAGAGAGATGATAAAGGAGAAGTTGATGCTGAAGCACAGAAGGCAATTAAGCCTGCATAAAGATGGAGCCTACAAAATGAAGTGAGCCTCTATGGGAAGGGCTTTTTAGGCTTTTCTGTGTGTTCCCTGGAAATTGCTTATTAGAAATAACAAATAATTTGTTACGCTTGAGTGATTTCTTGCAGATCTACAGGCCAGCTAGCTGCTTTAGCCCAGAAGCAGCAGCCTAAGGCACCCTCTGATAAAGGAGGTCATAGAGGGCTCCACGTTGCTAGATAAAGAGCTGGGCTAGACGAGAGCCAGCCCTGCTCTCCTTCACACTCCATCACACATTTCAGGGAGAGAAAGAGACATCCAGGCCATTACTATCAATATGGGACAGCTGCCCTGAACGGCAAGGGCATGGGATGTAAATCAGTTTGTCTCTTGAACCAGGAATGACCATACAAATCTCAAGAGTTGGTGTAAAGACACGTACAGCTGACCCAAAATGTACATCTGGAGATAAAATGGCTGGTCTGCATCCTTGTATGCTCTGCATGCTAACATTATTCTTGCTGCTCATTCCAGGCATTAAAGTTGTTTAATCATGCTTTTCCATTATTTATCAGTTAGTTTTAACCCCTGTTTACAAGGGTAATGCAGGGAGTGAGAATAGAACACCAAAAAAGCCAATGAGAGAGATGAAGAAAAGAGTTACAACTTCTTTTGTACTGACATAATAATGGCTGACCCCAATTAACACCAGCTTTCCCTTTCCTGGTAACATTCATCCACAGATCTCAGAGACATTCACCTCATTTCACACTGCTTTTTCTGCACTAGACTGGGAAACTCCCACTTTCCCAGGGACAAAGTTGAGGTACAGAGGAGTAAAATTGTTTGAAAGTGCTTTCTGATTCCAATTTGGGTTTGGATTGAAAGCTGAGAGATCCTTACTTCTTCCTCTATATCAGCCATCTACCTAATATCAGCCACAGACACTTCTGGACCTTTTACCCAGATCTAAAGCTGCTGAACATGAAGCCACTTTTGCAGCTGACAAGCATGGAAAAAGGTGATACATATGACTGAAAGCACCATTGTGCCGTTGAATGAATCTGTGACTCTTTTCCATCTTGGAGAATACATTCTGGTCCCTTCCTCAATTCCAAATGACATAGTAGAAATAGAATTCCTTTGAAGGAAAGGCAACAAAAATAGACAAAAATATGGAACTGCTCCCATGCAAGTTACTGTATGACCATAGTGACCCAGACTTAGTAACTGGAAAAGAAACCACCAAAGGCTACAGAAGTAGGAATAAGTGGTAAAGCTAACACAGAGAAGAGCAAAGTTTACTATTCCTAAAAATCAAGAAGTGGGAGGCAAATTAAATGACAGAGACAAAAGGAAGAGAGGTAAGATAAATGATTCAAGAGGAAAAAAAGGGATGAAAAACAAATCCTTCAAGGATAGTTAACCTCCAAGCTAAACCAATTCTAGCCTAAGAAATACCTTGGTCACTGTTTGCTAGAAGACAGGCAACCATGCCTTAACTACCTTGACATCATCATCCTCTAAACATTTATTTCCAGCCAGTGTTAATACAGGGCAAAAGAAGAAAACGGAACCCTTCAGATGTCTTCAGGTTAATGAGCAGATGCCCTTCTACCCACCTGCCTGATTAAACACCTCCTGAACAGCACCCACCTTGTTACCATAGGCCACTTGCACTGTGGCATTAAAATGACATTTATGACTGCCTTGTTGCTAGGTGCCTATCTTGTCCCTCCTGCAGACGTACTCTCAGCTTGTGAACTTTGTTTCACATTGGCACATCCTATTTCAGGCTGCAACACCAGGCATTTGCCTCGATCTACAAGAGTGTTCAATGCAGCCACCAGTGAATGGGTATGTCTGTAGACAGAGCACTGCACTGGGCTGAATGCTGGGGTGATCCAGTGAGGCAGTCCCTACAGTGCATGTGTTTCTTCCTCATCAGCAGCCCTCATCTGGCTAAATATGATCACTGGCTTTTGTTTTACTTCTTCAAAGTACAGAAAAGAAGCCAGGCAGAAAGAGTGACATGATGCCAGTTGAAGGAGAAATATCTGCTTGTGGAATACAGGTGGCTTCAAAATCTCCTTCTTCATCTTTTTTTCCCTTTTTTCACAAGAAAGAGCACTCCTATGGCTATACATACAGACATCAGATTTAAAAATAGCCACGTTCCACCTTGACTGTGGGGGAGTGAAAGACAGAAGACAGATGCATTGGCTGCCAGCTAGTCTTGACATCCACTTTTTCTTCCCTCACCCTGGCAGCCAGCAGCTGCACACACGTACACAAGTAAGGTCCTTGGGGGCAAGGCATGTTGCATCTGCATCCCCCTTTATCACTAATTCTCCAACTCGATTTGGAATGCCCACACTAAGGTAAACCAAGCATGTAGGAAAACCAACAAGTTCCCACTATTTATCCTGCTTAATTCATAGACTACTCATTAGTTATTTGTGTGCATTTTATTTTGTTAACTTCTATAGTGCCTGCTCCACAAGATGTTTCTCAGGGCTCCAAGTTATACAACAAGTGTGTGCAGGTCTGCTCGTATTTGCAAACACAGGCTCAGGCCAGTCTGAGAGGATCTAGTATTGAATCTGGTCTAGTATTGAGCATGGAGACCCTGCATGTAGCAGGGGGGTTGGAGATTGATGATCCTTGAGGTCCCTTCCAACCCTGCCCATTCCGTGATTCTGTGATCAGCTGCTTTCAAGGAGCCTGGCCTTGGTCATGGTCTTGGCCACGGTCTTGATCTCAGTCTTGATGCCTTCCTACTGCTCAGACAGCAGCAGATTCCTCCTTTTATTTCCCTGGCTGGCTATATTTCACCCATTATTTATCCTTTCAAGCAAATTCAGTCATTGAAAACATATGGCACTTCTGCCCACGTACTCAACACTACTCTTCATGCATTCACAAGTGGTAGAAGCCTCAGTAATAAAGCAAACTTGCTTAATTTTTTGTGCAAACATGTTTACTATCATCTCCTTATGCATTTGTCTAAATAGCGTGGCTCGCAAAGAACCCCTTGCCACAGAAAATTATGGATGCTAAAAGTTATTTTATGTGTGTGTGTGTGTGTGTGTGTGTGTGTGTGTGTGTGTGTGTGAATTCAATAAGCAAAATGACAAATTCATAGAAGAAAAGTTCATCCGGTGCACTAAAGTGCAAATTTACTGGATATCAGGAGAATATTCCAAGGAGATATCATTCAGGGTTTGTGCTGTTCTTAGAGGTTTCCCAGGCACACTTTTTTGGTCAGAACTGAAAACAGGGTATTTCTAACCTAACCCACTTGTAGGCATTCCTGGGTTTCTGGGTTTCTGTGATTTTATCGTGATACGGTTTCTAGCACGCCTATCCCAGGAACGTTCAGGCTACATTATGATCTTAAAAACTATAAAGCATAATATATTCACTGTTTCATTTTCAGAGTTTAGCATACAAAACATCTTGGTTTTGGTCTAAGATTATGGAAAAGAAAAGTGGGAAATACCCTAGACCTTAAGAGCAAAACAGGTTTAGCCTTTCCTACCTGGTAACAAAGCACTCAAACCTGTTTACTTTAACCAAAAGAAGGCTACACAACAGATACAACCACTGGTAATGAGTAGCAAGGCAGGATGGACTAGGAGATGCTTGGCTTTATTCAGGCACATCTTCTCTTTCTACTGAAAATGCTTGCCCAGGTGGTATTTTCCCATTTGTCTGAAATTTCAGGAAGTCTGATCAGAGCAGCAGCAATGGCTGTAGCTAGGCTGTGTGTAACCACAAACTCCTACCTGCTAACTGGTGCGTGCAGGCAAATCAGCTGTACAGCACGCAGGCATGCAGCTGTTCACGTGGCTCCTACCTAAACCTGGCGATGTGATAAAAGAGAACTCTTAAACAAAAGGGGTAGGATGGAGGAATTTACCAAGGGTAACACTGAATCCATCAAGATTTAGACCAAGAGAGAACACAATATGTGAAGGATACATGCTTATTTTTATTCTTGCAGGAACCAATCAGGAAATTCCTGAGGCCTTTGACCTATGGTTCACTGTAGTCCCTCCTGCCTTTGAAAACTGCACCATCTCCTGAAACACCTCACCCTCACAAGGGCTGGGGACATTAACTAACAATGCAAGGATGATCTTCAAACGTAACAGCAGTGAAGGATCATAGCCTGGTGGTGGCTACTGGTCACAGCAACAGCTGGAGCTTGGTCTTAACATTGCAGCTGGTCTAATCCAACAACCAAAGGGAACCAAAACAGAAACCAAGGGTCATGAGCCAAAAGCTCGTACTATGTAAAAAGAAATAGGGTTTTATCCGAAACCACCAATTTCAGCCATTAACTAGCATGGAGACAACAAGTTTAAATGGAGTCCTGGGACAGTCACCCTCACATTGCAAGGGGACAGACAGAGGACATGCCTTTCTACCAGTTGCTCACAGACCTCAGGGCTGCCTTACATCCAGAACTCATAGCCTTGATTGCCTGGGATCCAAAAGGTTACTCCTGACAGCATCCTCAAGGCTCCTGTGCGGTTATTAAAGCAGCTCCACCCACCCCCCTGCCTAGAGAAAGCAAACATGACTGGTAGAAAACAAAAAACATCACCCAAATGTCCAAGGAAATCACAAATTGAGCTGCCAAGCTCTACCCAGCACAGATTTTTCAAAAAGACACAGATTTTCATGGCTCAGAGTTCTAATTTGTTTGACCGTTTATTTCCAAGGAACACATCCAAGAGTGACAAGCTCCATTTATTTCAATGGGCAGCATATGCCAGCAACTTGAATGGCGTATGCTATAAAAGAGAATGAATGTTCTCAAGCATTCCGGAAAGTTGTCCTTTCTACAGATAGAGGACGTGTCAGTAATGGAAGTATAGCTCTGCTCTGACAAGCGATGCCATAAAAGTTGCATTGTAGGTCTCCTATGTCTGATGTCTCCCCACGGCAGCTCTGGGAGGTTTGCTGCCACTGCAAGTGAAAAATGGTTGTCCTGATACCTGATCTACTGCTGGAGAGCCCAGCTGGGTTCCTTCACTTTTATTCTTTGCCAGGCCAGAAAGACATTTCTACAGTAACGAAAATCTACTCTAGGCTGTTAGTGCTTCACTCATGTGTTGTATGGCCAACTCTGGCCTGCTCTAGCAAAAGACATTACTTTCAAATGATGGCATGACATGAGTTTGAGATGTTCATGCAAGCATGCACCTCCTTTCCATAAAAAATCACCACACAGCAATGCCTTCTTCAGTCTTGCCTCTCTGACTGCATCCTGCAGATAACCCTGCTGTGAATCTTGCCTGGCCCCACTGTCACCCTGGGAAGCCCCAGGTTATGAATCTCTCTTGAAGATTCAACACCATCCATCACTCAACATGTGGTGACCAGTGATGTTTTACTGATGGGCTGCATTCTTGCAGCATTGGGAAGCTTTTATTTACTCTCTTTAAGTAATTATCTAAAATTAGTTCCATGTTGGGCCTTACCCAGTGAGCAGTATGTGTCTCAAGATTTTCCTCATTTGCTGCTGAGCCTTGGAAATCAAAACAGTTTCTTCTTGCTTTTCAGTGAGATGATCCCTACAAAGCTGGAATGTGTTTCTATTCATAATGAGTCTCTCTCTGGCCATCTTTCATAGTCATTAAGCTTAGAAGCTTGTTCAGAAGATGATGGGTGCTGTATGAGCTGCAACTCCATCCATAGGAACTCAGCTCCACTTCTCCCGTGCTTCCAGCCCTGGAGGCAGTGTCTCAAAGCCAGGTAATGAAGAACAGATGCTGCTGGCTCCCTTACATCCCTCCAGCATATCGAGGTGTAATCCCAGATTCTCCTCCAGGAGATGTCTGCCCTCTTGAGCCTCCAGCTTCACCAGCATGGATTTGACCTACAGGATGGCCACATCCATGCAGTGCCCCTGAGCATCGATTTATACTAACATCATTGTTATGCCCTTTTTTTCCTATCCATTTTCACTTTGTCAGATGCTGCTCAGAAACTTAATTTTCACCTTTTATGGGGAAGCCAAACCTATGCTATTCATGCCACTGAGGTCACCTTTGATACCTTCGATGCCATTTGGGCATTTCAGTTAGTCTGGATGCCAGTGATGCTTACTTAGTGAAGAGAACAACCATAGGCCATGACTGTATTTGAGGATATAAGTCGTAAGGTGGCCTTGCAATTATACAAATTCCTTTGGGACCATGCTGACAGCCAAAGTGCAGATTTCCACCTGCACTGGACCATATTCTAATCAGAAAGACGCAGTGATCTCAACAAAGAGCTTTCGTTGTCCATCCTTTAACTGCTCTTCTGCCACAGAATTGTGGGTTGTTTCTGGCGACCTCCACATCGCAGTCGGTCGAGCTGTGACCAGACTCTCCCTCCACTTGTAAGCAGAGTGAGGCATGGAAGCTTTCCACTGGGAGGCTTTGGCCTTGCTCTTGGGCTCTGGGTCACTGTTCTAGTCAGGCTGTCAACTCCAGCAACTCTGAGTGGCTTCTTGGGGCTAAAGACACAGAAGCTACACTCTGGCTCTTGTGTTTGATGTGAGGAGATGTGCGCATTGCAGTAGGGCAGCTGGGGAGATGCCACAGGCCTGACATGCCCAGGGCAGGGTGGGAACCTCTGGATTTAACACAGCTGAGAGCAGAGCAGTGGGGTAATCGGATCACAGTGGTAGTAAGCAGTACTTTAAGAGGTGTCAGAAATGTCTGCTCCTAACCGAAGGGCACTGAGATGCAACTGCTTGGTCTCGTCCCAGAAAGTAAAAATAAGAAGCAAGCCATGTGACGACAGCATCTGCAGCAGAGAGCAGAGTGGCTTGCATGAATTAACGGCTTCCTGGCTGCTGCCTGTGGCAGCCTTAGCCTAACACATGTGCTGTCACCCGTAGCTTCTGTGGGCTTAGGCCTCAGGGTGACACCTTGAGCAGTGCTGCAAGGCAAAGTCATTGGAACCTGAACTATGGACAGATGAGAGCTGGAAAAGATCTGCTTCACAGTGTGAACTTTATCCCTTCAGTACCTCCACAGCCCATAGAGATTAATAGCATAACCAATTCTGTATTGCACACAGCTAGAGGAGGCAGAGTTGACCAGACTTTCCACACTTCTTCTCCCCTCCAGCCCAAGAAGAACAGGCTATTGGGCTGACATCATGCTGCTTGAAGCATAGGATGGTGGTAATTTCATAAAATGAGTCCATTATTCCTGCAGAGTCCTTGGATTGTTCAGATTTCCAAAGAGCACTGGTGATAGTTACCTGTGAGCTGATCTGAATAGGGGTGTGCCACAGCCTCAGTAAAGTTACACCTGAACCCTCTTGGCTGAAATTTTGATTGCTTCTCTTCATAGTGGCAAAGGGAATTACTGAGAGCTGAGACCTAGGATCTTAAACACACTTCTGAGCTCCATCATGGCATCTCTTTCCAAGCAGACCAAGGCACCTCACAGTAACATCTCCTTAAAGCTCAGCATAAGGCTTCTGCAGATGCAGGAACTCCCTTGTCGAGACTGGAAGATAACAAGTTTCAGACCCTCCCAGCCAAGCAGCCAAGGATCACTTAGCCAAACACCTCCAGAAGCTCCTCTAGAGCCAGGAACCATGCTGGACACCCATGAATCCAGCGGCCTTGGAGACCTGCTCTGGACAGGAGAAGGAAGAGGAATGCCCTATTTTCCCCCAGATAAATATCCATTAGAATCATCCTGCAAATGTTCCTTCTGTGGGGCAGGTCCAGGACCACCACAAGAAGGAACCTTGGTCACAGATACCCCTGGCTCCCGCAGGCAGGAACCTGGCTCCATCCAGCCTCCTGTGAGCAGAAAAGGCTCCCTCACCTCATTGCCTGCATGCTGGAGCCTGCATGCAGACAAAGACAGACAAACAGAGGGGAGGGGGCTCTTTGGCCCCACACAATGACTCCATCAGAGCTGCTCCTGCCCTGCACCAGACTTGCGGGGAGGGTGCGTGGACAGGACATGGAGAAAGCAGAAATAAACACGCTGGGAGAAGAGCCTGGCAATTCTCCACAGGCTCAATGTACATGATGCAAATTGATGTTTAAAGCCTATTTATTAGCTTGCATGCAAAATGCCAGCGGTGTTTTTCTAGATCAGTGGCTATCCGATATTTTGGGGGGGGGGGGGGGGAGAAAAGGGGGGGGGGGGGGGGGGAGCGAGCGTGGCGAGAGACTGTATATCCAGAGGCGAGGCTTTATATCATGGGCTGCTCTCGACTGTTATAATTTGTGGCACAGATTCAGCGAGAATCTGATCTGCTGAAAATATTTGAGCTGTGAAAACTCCCACACTGTGACAGATGTCAAGTCCAATTAAGAGACTCGTGTCCAGGTTTCTGTCCAATAGGATTTCCCATTAAATATCAATTTAAGAGGGAAAAAATGCCGTCCCCTTTTCTCTGAGCCTTTATCTCTTCCAACCATCTCTCGGCTGAACCCTTTGGTACCAGGAGCGGCTCCGCGCACATCTCCTCGCTGTCTGTCTGTCTGTCTTTCCGCATCCCTCCTCGGCTCCTCCGTCGCTCCGGGAGGAGTGGGAGGAGGAACCGCACTTTCATTTTGTGCGTGAGCGCACCTCGTGCTGCAGCCTTTCCCAAATCCGCGGCGAGATTTTTATTTCTTGGGGTTTGGTGGTTTTTTTTTTGGTTTGTTTGTTTTTTTGTTGGGTTTTTTTTTGGTCTGTTTTGTTTTGTTTTGCTTTCCTCACGTTCGTTCTTCCTTCTCACCCAGAGATGCAGGAGGAGTTGGGAACCTCGGGAGTGGATGAGGGATTCGTTTCTCCCTCTCTCCAGTTCCTGAGGGACCGGCTGAGAAACTACTGAGCCTAACATTTGTCTCCTAACGGGGTCTCCCCCTCTCATCTGCCGGAGTGGTGAACTAACTGAACTGTGCTGCAGAAATATAAATAAAAAGAAGAAAGAAGAAAAAAAGAAGGGGAAAAAAAAAGAAAGAAAGAAAAAAAGAAAGAAAGAAAGAAAGAAGGGGAAGAAAAAAAAAAGAAGAAGAAGGAGAAAAGAAAAGGAAAGGAAAACAGAAAAAAAGAAAAAGACAAAAGGAAGATACAGAGAGAGAAGGAAGGAAAGCGCATTGTGCCCCGACCCGCTCCGGGCACCGGGCCGGCCCTGGCGGAACAAAGCGGCCCCACCGCCGGCTCCGCGCCCCGGCTTTGCGGAGAGGCCGAGGGGCGGGGAGGGGAGCAGCCCCGCTGGTGGCACCTCCGCATCCCTTTTGTTATTGATCCTGGCAAGAGGAGGACGAAGAACGCGATTAATTTTTCTTTTTCCCCCTAAAAGCGGCTCGTCGCCTTTGCCGCCCGCTGCCCCGAATTAGCGGGCGGAGGAGGGTACGGATGGGGGAACGGCTCTTTTCTCCCCCGATGCATCGTAAGTAACTTAAGTTGTTATTTATACTCCGCCACCGAGCACGGCGATAACATCTCCGGAGCGCTGGAGGCCGCGGCGAGGGATGAAAGCCTCCCTTCCCCACCCGAGCAGGACGCCGCTCCGCTCCTAATTCCCTCCGTTTGATTATTATTTTTTTCTGAATCGTTCCATGCTCTGCTGCCGGAGGCGCATCTGAACTGTAAAGGCACCGCCGAGGGGGCGAAGGGACCCGAGGGGAGCGGCGGTGCGAGCGGCGGCGCCGAGGTAAGCGGCCCCGCGGTGCGTCCTGCCCCGGCTGTGCGGGGCTGGCCGGGGGAGGGAGGGGGGAAGAAATAGAAGGGAGCCTTTGCCTGGTTCGGATCGCGGGAAACAACCGCAATAAAAGCGAACCGAACGGAGATGATTCAGCTCACAGCGTAGAAAAACCTTAAAGCAACTTTCTCCGGGAAGCACCTCTGTCATTGCTCGTTTTCTTACACGTCTTTCCACTCCCCGCCGGTGCGCTCTCACACCAACCTGCCCGCTGGGATCTCAGCTGAGCGGGGATTCTACTCTTATTTTTTTTTTTTTTTCTTTATTTTTTCCCTCGCAAGAAACAGCCGACTCGCTGAGATGCCCTTATGTTATTCCTCACCCCTGCCTAGCGGGCCTATTAACATCCAGGGTGCCTATTAACATCTAGGATGCTAGGACCTCTCCCGGCCCCGGCGAGGCTCCCTGCCCTCCCCGCTCTCCGGCCGCCCCTCCGTTCCGTTCTCTGTTCTCGCCTTTGATTTTCCCCGAGAGCCGAGGCGGACTTTGCCAGGGAACTTCGCAAGGAAATCCACGGCGATGGGATTTTTGGAGACGGGCCGTGCCCCCTCCCCTCCTCTCCCGACACCCCCCCGACTCGCACACACGCACGCAGCATAACACACACGCCGCTTCCAAGGTTATCCCCGAGCTCTGATGTATTGTTTTATTACATGCCGGCATGTCCCCGTACGCGCCCGGGTTTGTGCTGCTGTCTACATGACAGATGGTGCTCCGTGAGGCCGCAAGAAGCTACGATTCAATTTTCTTTTGAAAGGCACCACCGCACTTATTTATTTATTTCCCCTTTCTTTCCCCCCCCCCCCCCCCCCCCCCAACCTCCCCCACCTTTTCCGCGCAGGGAGGGAAGAGGAGGGAAAATTTAAAGGAATCGGGAAGTTCGGGCCCTGCTTTTGGGGTTTTTCTCCTTCTTTCACCGTTTATTTCTTAATTCGCACCTAAAATATCTATCTATCTATCTATCTATCTAATAAAACCTGCGGCTCTCCTATAGTCGCCATATAATCTCTGGCAAATAGCACGACTAGCGTCAGGAAAATATTAGTAGAAATAACAATAATAATAATAATAACAGCAATAATGAAAGGGGTGCAGAGCAAAGAGCAAGAGGAGATCCGGGCACACGCGGCAGACCCCGCATTTCTGACTGGGGAAATGAATTTCCCCGCAAGGCTTGGTAGCCTCGAGCCGGGCTTTCCCCTGCTTATTTATCAGCGGCGGTCTGCCGCCCGCATCCCGACGGAGCAATGGTGCGGCGGAGTTTGGCAGGGGAGAACGGAGGTATTGAAACGGCAGGAAAACAAACCGGCCCGATTTGAGCCGCTGGATGTCAGCTCGTTAGTAAGGCGGGTGTATTTCTTTTCTTGCTTTCCGGGCCCGTTCGGACAAAAGAGCGAGCGCTGGCAGCTCCGCGACGGAGCGCGGCCGCGGGGAGGCGGCGGTGGGGGCAGCGCTCCGCCGCGGGACGGGGGCTCTGAGCCCGCTCTCTCTGCTTCTCTGTCCCGGGAAGGCTCCTCCGCCCCCTCCACGATGATGCTCAGCCCGGACCAAGCGGCCGACTCCGACCACCCCTCCTCGGCGCCCTCCGATCCGGAGTCCCTGGGCGGCGCGGACGGCCGGGCGCTCAGCTGCTGCGTCTCCGACCCGGAGCCCGCGGAGGGCGGCGGCGGGGGGGGAGGCGGGGAGGGTCGCGGCGGGGGACGGCCGGGGCTGCACCCTCCGCCGCTGAGCCGCGAGGAGAAGAGGCGGCGGCGGAGAGCCACGGCCAAGTACCGCTCGGCCCACGCCACGAGGGAGCGGATCCGCGTGGAGGCCTTCAACCTCGCCTTCGCCGAGCTGCGGAAGCTGCTGCCCACTCTCCCCCCCGACAAGAAGCTGTCCAAGATCGAAATCCTGCGCCTCGCCATCTGTTACATCTCCTATCTCAACCACGTCCTGGACGTGTAGCTCCCGCCCGACCCGACGGCCCCGCGGAAGCCGGAACGGGACGCGCCGTCGCCGGTCAGCCCGGCCCCGAGAGCCCGCGGGCGGCCACGGGGCAGAGCGGGGCCCGGCGGAGGGCGCGGAGGGCTTTTCTTCGCGCTCGCGTCGCAGCGCTGCTTTAAGCAGAGAAGTGTAAAATGGGATCGTTCCTTCAGGCTGTCAAGTGCCCCTTTATATATATCCAAAAACATCTTCTTGTGACCTTAAACGTGTGACCCGTGGGTGCGGTTGAAAATAACTATTTTTTATTTATGGTAGAAGGAGTCGACAATTTATTTTTTTCAAGACTTATTTATTTTTCAGAGTGGTGGCAATTTTACTTTGGATACTTTGTGCCAATTGTTTTCTATAGTCGGGTGTTTACACTTTCTCCTGTGGAATATTACGTTTGTAAGTGTGTGTTGGGATCGAGGCAGTGTTCTGGTTTGGTTTACTTTCTTGTTTGTTTGTTTCGCTCCGATTATATTGCACTTGTGTGTAACAACCCTTCCCTCCCTTCCCGTTTCTATTTTACATATACCGAGGCGTTTGTTCTTGACCTTCTTTTCTTTTCTGTGTGTGTGTGTGTGTGTGTGTGGGATGGACAACCACTAGCACTTAACTAGGAGAGTTTTTTAAGACTTGTTGTTCTTCTGATCTATAGTTCCGTCCGAGAAGTACTTTACAAATCGTTTATAAGGGAAGTAGTTCTTTTGTGGGTGTATCGGTGCGTGTGCCTATAGGCGGATGTGTGTGGGGCTGAGCGTGGCCTGTATGTGTGAGGTATATTTTTAGGAAAGGACTTTTTTTTTTTTTTTCCTAAAAAAATAAAATAAAATAAAAAGAAGTAAATCCAGGACTGCTTTCCTTTGTGACAACCAAAAAAAAAAAAAAAAAAAAAAATTGCTATAACCTGAAAATGTTTCATGTTCTTTGCTGTGAATCTCTTAAAGCAAGAAGCGCATTCTAGGGATGAGAAAGTAAAAGAAAAAGAAAAACCACATCTGCTATCCAAAGATTTTAGTCTTTTTCAGGGTTTTTTTGTGTGTCTCTGTTGCTTTATATAATGCAATATTTTGTAGTGAAAATAGATAAATCTGGTTTCTATCTGATACGTTTTTCATATCTCTCATGAATGGTGACCTGTTTTGCATATAAATAAAAGTATCAAATAAATGCTGTTTTTTTCCTAATTATTTTTCCCCTTTGGTCTTTCTGTAAAAATGGGGCTTTGACAGAGTCTACAGCCTGCCTTGCGAATAAGGCTTGAAACGTCCTCACGATGTGCATGGAAAGCTCCAACAGGTTCCCTGCCCCTTGCCTGGGTGAGGCGGCAATCCCCCAGCTCAGCTCCCCACGTGTGGATGAGGCACAGGAACGCTGCTGTCAGTGCTGCCCCACAACAACCTGTGTTTGGCTGCAGGCTTCAAGGCTGAGGCTGTAACAACAGACACGATGCTGGGAAGCACCTGCTTTGCTGCACTGCTCTTTGATACGTCCAACTTCACAACCAAAACACACGTGTTGCATCTTGCCTGCATGGAGTGGGTTTCCTTGCTCTTGTTTAAATTCGGTTATGACCCCAGTCGTGTCAGGTCCAATTCTACTGAAACCAAACAAAAAATCTAGTCCTTTCCTTACTTATGAGAACCATATCCATTCTCCTTTATAAGGCTCCACCACTAAAGCCTGACAGGGGAAACATGACGCAGATACAGACTCGGTAACAGAAAGGTTACTACCTGAGTAAAGCAAGACCTCGCTGTTGCTTGACTTATTCCATTCCTTCTTTACTGCAAGGGGTTAATTTTACCCACAGTTTGAACATCGCCATCGACATGGGCAGACTGCATTCAGTAGAAGCAGCACATCCATTGTTACTCTCTTTAGAGATAAAACCCTCCCTCCCCTCCCATTTTTATGGCTGACACTTTGTGCAGTGGTTTAATTAAGTGTGGTCTTGCCCAGCTGAAAAGCTGCATGCAGAAAACCTGTCAGAGAGGCTGTTAATTCCACTTTCTACCAATGCACACTTCCCAAGTCCCGGGGGACACACGCAGACTGGGTAGTTCAAGGCACAGTTATCAAATCTAGCAACTCGCAGTGCTGAAATAACTCCACCGCTTTGGAGATGCTCTGCTTCAGGACAGCCTTGTTTCTTGGCATCTGTCAAAGTTGGGACACTGGGTCAAGTCTGATGTGCAAGTCCTGCCATCCAGCGAATCTTCTTGCTACCAACATCCAGGAGAACTTAGTTAATATAAAGATTAACATGTTTTTTTCCTTTCCAAGTGTGGGAATGCATGTTTAAGGGAAGAGGCTACAGTGACTGCAGCTATCAGTGCCTTACTTTGGCACACAGGTCATGGGATAAGGAGATGTGAACATAGTGTCCCTCTGCCTGCCTACGGTGTTGCAAACACATTTTTTGGAGTAGTGTAAGCATCAGCTCACAGGCTGAGAGATGGTCTAGCATGGGCCTCACAATGATATCTGCTGATATCACTGATATCAGCCCAAATGTATCCTGAGTCTTGGAGACATAAGCACAGCACTCCTTGCCCCAGCAGTGAGGCCAATTCCACCACCAATACACACTCCTGCAAGTGTCCCCACCATGCTCCCCACAGTCTCTTTGCAGTGAGGGCTGCAGGGTTGGGTTCCTGACCCAGCAAGGTTCCTATCCTATAAGCACAGATGAGAGTATTGCAAAGGTGGCCGGGTACTGCTCAGACTGGGAAGCAAAAGTCTTGTCTGGGTTCAACCATTCCTACCATTCCTCAGGACAACAGAGAACACGACTGCACTCAGAGAGAAGGCAAGAAGGGCTTTGCTTTTGCTGAAAGCAGAAAGACCCAGCCTCACTTTTAACCTACAGAAGGGCTGGGGTGCATGACCTGAAGATGTGTCTTTTTCTTCCAAATGCAACTATTTATCCGGTACAGAAAATTGCTTCTCCCTGCAAAATCCATCTCACTTCCATCCACTTACCACTTGCTCATGTTCTCTCACCACCATGACATCAGCAAAACCACTTCTGTTTTTCCTCCTGGCATCAAGAAGGAAGTCATTCTTATCTAGCAGCTGATGACCACTGAAAACAAGTCGTAGGTTTTTGCTCCCACATCCCCCTTAAAAAAAAATAAAGATTAAGAAAGATCTGAATAGTATGAACAAGTTACAGGGATAACAGAATGAAAAAGCTGCATGACTAAGTGCTCTAAACTCTGGATTTATGGACGAATAAACAACATAAACTCCATCTCATTGCAAGCCTGCATTACAGAGTGATAAATTCTAATTATGTAATCAAAGTTACTTTGCCTACATCTGTGTTCCCTCGGCAATACAGGACTGAGTGATCTTGCACAACGTTATGGTGGGAACAGGATGGAATTGCTCAATGGAAGGTTACATCATGTTCAGCCAGTCCAACAACCGCAGGGGAAAAAGAAGGAGTTAATATTTCCTGGGTTTGCAGTGATTAAAGTTAACATTGAAGCTACATTCAGGTTTCGTTCTTTCACATTTAAAGAGGAGCTCATCCTGCAGACTAAGAAAGAAAGCACAGTCAGAGACAAAGAAGGCAGAACCCCAAGAGCGTTAGGGCTAAAATAAGTGATTTAAGCCCAATTCAACCCTATATATAAAACACAGAATGGAAACCCCCAGCACTCATGTACAGAAAGCACTTTGAATGTATAGATCTATAATACCCCAGCAACCACAGATACTCAGCATCTTCTAAACATAAAATAAGATGTTTTAATACATTTACAGACGTATATAGATAGACACAAATAGATATCGGACACAACATGCATTTGCACTGATATTGTTAGGAAACGGGCTACCTAACAGATTCAGACAAACCCTGCAAACAGATCCAGACTCTGTTACAGCAACTGCAGACAACCAGCAAGCCAAAAGTAACCTCTACAGACAAACACACTGATTTCCATGGGACTGTAGCACAAAGTAGTGTCTTATTCCTCATGTGAACCAGGTAGTATATTATCACTTATATTTACAGCAGAGAAATACTGAGGGCCTTGGCTACGATTTCATATCTTTGCTGTGTTTCTAGCAAAGAGTGCATGTGTGTGTGAGAGAGGGAGAGACACGGGGGGGTGGGGAGCTGAAGGGGATGTTGTGTATGAAATTCAACAAAGAGATGGATCTTTTCCATTATACAGCCATGAAGAAATACCAGAGACATTCTATCTGCTCATGTATCCAGCCATCCTGTAACCCAATTAACCCGGTCCTTTTAGGGGGAATAAATACGTTCTAATATCAGCCATTATTTTTCAGTGCTCTCCGTTTATTCTCCAGGGTGGGACAGATCAATAACCACAACAGCAACCGACCCAAAAGGAAAAGGCAATCTCCTGGCACTTCTTATTTATTTCTTCAGAGGCAATTCTGTTTTTGCCTTCTCTTCCCCTGGTGACGGATTTTGCCTTCCCTGGCCAGAATGGCCACGTCGCTTTATCCTGGGCTCTATTTGCATGTGGGCTTCAGATTTGTCTTTGGCTCCTCGCGCGGTTTGGGATGAGACTCTCCTGTCCCCAGAGAGGGGGGCAGGTGTTGCTCCAGTCGAGCGAATGGAACCAAATTACAGGACCGTCTGTCGCCTCCTCTGGGAGACGGCGGAGGGAGGGAAAGGCGGGGTGAGGAGCGGGATGCCATATGACAGCAAAGAAAAGCAGAACATCATACTGATGCCGATAAGAGCTTGGAAACATGAGTCACCCCAGCCCACCGCCCCACCCAAAACTCGGCAGCAGCCACCTGAAAGAGAAATGTCAGGAGCAGAGACAGAAATAAATTGAGTCACTAGGCTGGAATAATTCGGGTTTGGAGTGAAACAGAGCTCAGACCCAGTCTGCTTGCAGGCACAGAAGCGCAGGCACAAAGTTGGGCTGCCTAACAGAGCTTTCTCAGCTCTTCACTGCATGGTTCGGTGGCCACCAGGCCAGGCTCCTTCACAAGCAGCTCAGTGCTTCTCTGTCTTCCCTCAGCTATGAGTTTCAAGGCTAAAGAAGTGATCTGACACCGATGAACCATGCCCACCACTGCAGCCATCCCTTCTCTCTCACCATCCAGGGCTGCAGCACTGGAGTTCCTCACTGGGATATGGAAGATAACTGGAGAAAGCTGCTTTGGGGACAATTACCTTCCTGGAGCAAGGGATGAAAGAAGATGATAAGACAAGTGCTTAAAACAACGAAAAAGAACACAAAGTTAAAGAAAGGCAGAACCACTCATGTCAGCTATACAGGGGGACCACATAAATAAGAAACTCAGCACGAAGCAAGGGATTTGGGGGTATACAAGTGAGGAATGCTGTGTGAACCTGGGGCATACACAGGTGCAGCAATGAGGAAGAATATCAGCAGCTAGGTAGAGCTGCTAGCATGGGAAGAAGGGGAGAATCTGCTCCAGCAAGCAAAGACAGCAGCTTGCTCTGGGCTAGAAATGAGTTCAGTCCAGGTAAAGACAGACACCAGGCAAGGGGGGAACTGGAATAGGTCAGGAAATAGACTTTAACCATAGACTAAAGAGATGAACTGGCTCAGGAACATCTCAATGACCAAAAGAAAAGGAGTTTGTCATACACCATCTAGTCTTCTCTCTCTCCCTCCTCAAAACTTCTGCACATGGAAGTGGCAGAAGGGTTTGCAAACCCCAGGACTAGGGCTCAGCTTGAGCTCACAGACGAAATAACCACAAAGAAAGAAAATGAAAAGAAAAGCAGAGCAGAAAGCAGGATGGCTGTGTGTAGACTTTCAAAACAAGCCTTTCCCACATCTCAGGCTTTCAGACTCAATATTTTCAATATTGATTTTTTTCTGCTTATTTGAGCAATTCCAGGATCTAAGACAGGCTTCAAGACTTTTCCAGAAATGATCCTATATGCAGACCCTGACCCTATATGTCGCCCTAGGATGTAGCCACAAACCTGTATTGGAATTTTGTTATTCCGGGTAATAAAGACAAAGACTTACCATGAAAAATTGCAGAAGGGCTGTATGAGACTGATAAAATAGCACAAGAAATTCAATCTAAATGAAGTGATAAAGTGGTGCACACAGGGAAGAATATTTCTGAATCCACATTCAGCTGATAGGTCCTGAGCTAGCCATAGAAACAGGATCTTGTATTTATGATATATTGTTTCTTGATAACATCAGCTTGGTTCTTGGTGGCATGGAAGAAAGAAAATGAAATGTCAGATATTATCATTGTAGTGAAAGTAGAGCAGGTAGAAATCAAGACAGGGAGTATAATTATGCCACTGTACAAAGTCAGGGTAAGTCCGTATCTTGAAAACTGCATGTAGCTCTGGCCCTACAGCCTATCAGTAAAACACAGAATTACTACAAAAGCATCAGAGAAAGTCAGTATGGAATAGATGAGTAAAAACAACCAAGTGAGATGTCATTTTACAGAAAGTCACTGTGTCCTAGTTAACAAGAAAGTGGTGAAAAAGGACCAGTTGTGTACTACCTTCTGATATAGCAGATGGCATCAAATAAAATTGGTGTGTGCCAGGTTCAAAACAAACAAAAGGAGGTGTCTTGTCACATCATCATGTGCAGTAAAGCCGTGGAACTCTTTCCTTGGGAGACTGGGAAAACAAAAGTGTTAAAGAGGTTTAAGGACAGAAGCTCACAGAAGAGCAATCCGTCAAGCATCTCTAGATGTGCAAAACCTGCCTTCAACTCAGGCTATTCTCAAGCCATAGGTGGCTGAAGGCCAGCAGACCTGTAGCAGAAAAGATCATATGTACCTCCATTATTATGATATCCCCCAGGCACATGGATTTTGCCCAAGTTTGAAGATAGATGTTCAGCCTGGCTCAGTGCAACTGTTCTTACACACATCTTCATGCTCTGAAGGAAATGAATCTTTGACAGATGACCAGTTCTCACAAGCCTCGGTCTTTTTGGCCCCAGACACAATAAGTTTCTGTTTGGTGAGTCCCCAAGGGCCAATGGAACAAGGTATGTATGATCTTTTGGATCAGAAGGGAGGAAAGTTTGTTCTTGGGGTCAATAATCAAAACAAATATGTTTTTCCCGAAAGCTGAAATGTTGGACTCTGGTGTCAAACAATGGTAAATCTAGAGTACTTCTATTGATCTCAATTGAGACACAGAATTGTGAGAGTAACCAAAAGGATGAAGTTGATTATGTACAGTAGGATGGTCAAATGGATCTAGCAATTAGCTGCAGATGAAAATGACAAGTCTAAAGAGAGAAAAAACTGATGACAGACTTGACATTCAGACATAATGGTCACCAAAACCTAGCAAAATTTTATATACTTTAGACCCAAGATGTAGAAAAGAGAAAAACCAAGGAAGGAAAAAAGGAGTTTAAAGTGGTGACTAAAAGAGGAGAAGCAAGAGCAGAAAAGTATGAGAGTTATCAGTATTCTATTAAGGAAACAGTCAGCCATCTTCTAAGCCCACTCCATTGGGACTTCTCAGGTATTCAAAAGTGTCTCAGATACAAGCACCTGTAGAGTAACATCTTATGTAATTATTGAAATAATTCCAGTACGAGCAGACCAGGCTAAGTTCTATGGCCAGAGGCCATCTCCAGCGTGGGACAAGTCTTCCTACTCAAGTAGGTATGGTGTTTCCAAAAGTGGAATCATTCCTGATTTCTCAATAATGCATAATTGGGAATAACAAAGCATGAAGACCTAGGGAATGAGAAAGGGTCTTCAAAGGTTTAAATTACCTTTATGTACATAGTCATACATACATCTCAAAGTCTATACTCTCTCACTTACCCTTATAGCAGAGAAAGTGTGGATTTCAAAACAAGCAGCCCCCTAGGCTCTCCCAGTCCAGGGCTCCCCACACAATGCTCCTCAATACCAAAGCATTTACTGAGAAGGAGCTGCCAGATTTCTTGACCCATGAAGTAGCTTCACATAACATACAAAGTATATCAGTGCAAGACTTCCCTACTCCATTCACCCTGTAATGGTATGGAAGACTAGATCCTTATTCTATAGAGGTGAATTTGCCTCATGTGACCTTTTCTTGAATCACTGTTAAAGCAGCTCTCAGTGGTGGGCTTACAGAGAATGCTCAGCCTACAGACACTCCTAATATCTCCTCTGTATCGTTTCAAGACACACAGGACTTTCGCTACCAAACAACTTCCTCCTCAACAGCATCCAAAAGGTGAGACTACTATGTGAAATAGGATTTAAAGGATTCCGGAGTAAATGGTTTTATGAGAAGACTTAGGGTCAAGTCCCATCAGTAGCACAGGGATTCTAACACCAGACCACATCTTGGCCAAAGGGTAAAAAAAAACCCTGAAACCTTTTTAAGCATGCAGATAGAATTAGCAGTCTTTAAAATGTTCCCATCAGAAATAGAAGTTCAGGCAAGAGCCAGTATAGCATGAGATATTGAGACAGACCCTAGAGGGACTGATATGTCAAAGTCTGTAATGCCTGTTAGTTTTCAGGTTTGATTCAGGAATATCAGGAGACAGGCCAAGGATAAAATGCATGGAGAAGATCGCATGTAACCTGAAACATAGCCTTTCTAGGGTGAAGTTAAGACACACTGGCAGAATAGCATAGAGAAACCTGCATTGTTTGCTAGCATAAACAAGCCATAATAGCATTTACTGCCTTTCTACTCAGACAAACCACATTTAATTACCTTGTATCCAAGTTGCAATAATCTGGATGCAGATAGATCTGAGTAAATTGAAAGGAAATGGATTTTACATAACAATGTAGAAAGGAAAAGCACATTAAGATAAGGATGATTAGGTGTATTGGAAGAATGGAAGAACCTTGTAAAAGATAATTGGATTCAAAACAATAGCATCTTCAGCAGGGGAACTTCTGTCAAGTGGAAGTTATACCACTGCCACAATCAAAGAAGTGTCTACACCAGATTGGCTACTTTTATTTTCTATGCATGGTGGATCCTTGAGTTTCTCCAAGAGTTGCAGCTTCTGGCTTGACTGATACCAACAGAGCCATTTCTCTGAAACTTTCAGTCAGTCTGGTATTTCTCCATGTCTCACATCCTCTTAGGAGAAACCATATGCTTTCTTCTTTTACCCTTTACATGTTCAGAGAGGAAACTATCAGCAGTAAAAGGATCTAACCTACCTAGCCTCAGCTAGTTCACTTTATCTATCTACATAAACTCTTGATGGGCACAAACACTTGTTCACTTCCATGAGGTGACTCAGATACTCTATGTGCCTCTGGAGAAATAAGAACTGGCTACTACAGTCTGAGGCAATCACAAGGGACTCTTAATTACTGTTTCTAGAAGTGATATCTGAAGCAGAGAAAGAGAACTGAGCAGAACAGTGCCTACCCATAATCAGTAAATTTACTGAAGCCCTATTAGACTCATCCACCAAACAGCAGCTTTCAAGCAGTTCAGCATGCCAGGCCACTCTGATTCAGAGCTGTGGGTTAGTCCTGCTCTACTGCTGGTCATTGTGCTACAAGAGCAGGAACTCTCACTAATCACTGAATGAGAGTTAAAGACCGGGCCCTTCAGCAGCTACGCAAAAGTCAAGATCCCAATGGAGGTCACCATCATTCACTCCTGAAGTGGATGGTAGAGTACGATGTGAGTTTCCATATGTGCTGCAATCCAGCTGTACTTGTTTGCTTGCTACTAAAACCAATTACAGATAAGGCTCACCACATAACAGGAGAAGCTATTGGCATCCTTGTGGCACAGAATAAACACCTACAGAAAGTAGAAATATCTGGTTAGTCTCTGGATTAACTGGACCAACAGTGCCAGGCTTATTGTGCCTTTAGTTCTGTTTTGAGAGAGCGTAACAGAGTGGCTGGTAAGGAACAGTACCTCTGTCACTGAGGTCATGTTACATTGACCATCTTACTGTGATTTTGCCATCCTTGTCTTAGCTACCTGAAAATAAGATGGCTGTCTCACACCAGCTCCATTTTTACTATTTTTGTGAGAGGAGGGACGCTGATGTCTTCACTGTGCACATTTGCCTGTCAAGTGTAGTTGCAGCTAGTAAAATAGCATCCTTGCACATGGGCTCACTTGATTATTAAAAACATACAGTTTTTTGAATGGGTTTCTCACATTCTTCAGAGTTGGTAGTCTTTATGGCCTCAGAGTCTTGGTCACTTCAGCCTCCATAAACCAAGGCTGGCATCCTTCATAAAACAAGGCTGGTGCCCAAAACATCTTGTTCCTTATTTTGGGCATCTCTTGGGCACACACTGTCCTGTCAGTACAACTGGAAGGTGAATGGCATGTTCAAATGTGCCTTGCTGCCATCCTCGTTGTCAGAGCTCATATCTGTGCTGGGACACCTCTGAAGTTCAGGCCTGACGTAAATAGCATTTTCCTCAGTGTCTACCAGTTTGACTGCTGTCAGTCATATCCTTGGTCCTCAACCCAGGCCAGACTTTCAACACTTACTCAATTTTTTCTCTTCATGCTTTCACGTAAACCTGCATTTCTGTTCATATTTCACTCACAGCAATCCTACTATTTCTCTCCTGCCATTCTCACTATTTCTGTAATTTATCTCTAGATATCCGAAAAGATTCATCAGCTATCTTGATGTCACTGGACTTCTGATGCCAACATGAAACACCTTTGGCTCTTCTCTTTGATTTTTCCAGTTCCTGCATATCTTTGATGTATCCCTTTGAACACATTTTTTCTCGATTATCTGGCGATGTTAACTTCTCTTTCAGGCACATCATTTCTGTCATAAGAAACACACGGTTTTGCTTGTTCAGCCTTCAGCTCAAAACTCCAGCTTACTCCAAAGTTGCTCCAAGCCACCTGTCATCCCACTCACCTGTTCTTCCCCACATAAAAATGTTACCTCTGCAGACCTAGACATCTTAACACCAACAGGCTTGCTACTACAAGTATTCCTGGAAAGCGGGTAGGGTGCAAAACACTGTTTGAGTGACAGCCAAAGGAAGAGTTATTTCCCAGAAAGGGTGTTGAACGCATGCCAGTGTACGCTCTGCTTTCCTAAAGCCTTGTGCTGGAAGCCTGCTGATACATCAAGTTCAAGTAATACATTTGGGGATCACATAACTGTCTCTCAGAATTTTTTTTCTGGTAGTCTGCATTGAAAAATACTCAATTTAGTATGTATATGTATATGTATATGTATATGTATATGTATATGTATATGT
>JAPSGF010000016.1:2158943-2382984 GCA_035772895.1 Perdix hodgsoniae
ATTGGCCCTTTCCAACCAAGCTTCCAGTCACTGCTCCAAAGAATCTTTAGATCATCTCAAAGAAAAGCGCTGTAAGTCATTTTTAAACCACAGATACATCTGTTTCCTTTTCTCTTGCCTCTTTCTGAGAAACATTTTCTGAGCTGCTTCAGATTAAATTCCTCTGCCCCAATCCAAACCACCAGAGACATCCACCAGGGCAAGTCTCAGCCTCCAGCTCTACTTCTGGCAAAGTTGTAAGAGGCTGAGAATAGATCCTTACAATGCAGACGGCCTCTTCAAAAGCATTGTCAAAAAATGTATTTCCTTGTTTTCTACAGATAGCTGTCACAGAAAGAAAAACAGAGGAGCTGAAAGCAACCCACCCATTGATTTACACCTATCTGCATTGGTAAGGGCCCTATTTTTGTCACATTCATTTTTCTGTCTTTTCAGTAGACCAACTACTGTCATGACCTCTTCTCCTTACAGCCTCTGCACACACCCACCACAACATTAATCCCTAGAAATCACCTGCTGCAATTGCTTGATAGATGAATCCAGCAGAGGCACATCCTGCTCATATCTCAATAGCACAGAGCGAGGCCAGGCTCAAGGGGTCTGCTTTTGGCCACAGTGTGCCTTCTATGCATTAGACATATCCTCTGTGGGAAGATGTGTTGCTCCTGCAAATTTTCTATTTCAGATTAGCCCTTGGCATCAACATAAAGCACCAGGTTGTTCCCAGTTGTCAGGATTCAAGAAGAAATGTGTGCAAAGGATCAGTGCTGGCCAGTGTGATGAGCCCCACACCTTGTTTAATCTCATCATGGAGAGGAATAAATGATGAGTTCTGGAAGGAAACATCTCCTGTCAGTCTGGAGCGTATCTCTGCTTAGCTTGGAGCACAACATACCAACCACAGAAGAATTTCATCCAGAAGGAAACAGCTCCACCTGTGTGAGTGAAATGAGAAGTAAGATACTTGGATTTCTAAAGCTTACATGAGCACAACCACAACTTAAACTAGCTGCTTAGTAAATGTATTTGATTGCATCTCTACTGGCATGGGGTCAGATTCAGCTGGTTCCCTGGTTTTCACCAGCTTTACTGTTTCTGGCTCCCAACAGTGAGAGCTAAGCTTCAATGAGTTGGGTACCCACATGCAGAAACTCCTGACTTGTGGGGGCTGTCAGACACATTTGGTAGGATCAGTTGTGCACCGCTTGTGAAAACAGCCCAGAACTGCTAGTGGAACATTGGAAATCCTGCTTGACATTACCAGCCAGGCTCAGGCCCTGTGTTTTGCAAATTCCGTCTCATGAAGACTGATTCTATGACTGCTATGTTTATGACAGTCAGAGTGCACTCAGTTCTTGCACTGAATATCCTTCTAACTGTCCAACAGTGGCTACTCATGAGCTCCCTGCTCCATGAGTTGGTGAATCTCATCTCTTCACTTTCCAAAGTCTCTCCTGCCTTTTTTTCCATCATAACATTTCTGCAAGCTCTTCTCCTATTTTATTTTAGTCCCAGGTGCCCCCTGAGCTCCTTGATTGCATTTAAAACAGACTCAACAACATTATGAAGCATTAAACTAATGGCATTTGAGACCATTTTTCTCCAATAAACCATTACGACGTCCCTGGAATGGTTGGTGGAGGGCTGCCATCCAGGGCTGCATCCCTTTCTGCCGCGTGGTGCCTGCTGTGGGACTCAAGGTGCCATCTCTCATGCTGCTCCTGCTGTAACAGTCCCCAAGAAAGCTGTTTTGATCTCCAGATGAGTTGTTTGGCATGACCGTAATGACAAATATGCGAACGGGGGGTTAACCATGAATTGCAAAGTACCCATTGATTCCCCAAGGTGGAGAGGAATATATCTTCCTTCACACCCTTTTGATGTATAGTTAATTACACGAATCTGGAACTGTTACCATGTGCAAACACAGTGAAAATTGACTTTCTAAGCCATCCCTGGTCCCTCTGCATATGTTGCTTGCTCTATCCCAATACCGCGCTCCGTCTGTACAGGCACAAATATAATCAGTGCTGCATTAGACTCTTTTTTGATAATCATGCTTTATAAAGTGTAAGAGGAATAGAACGGAATGTAGCATCCTTCAGGCCTGATATAGCTTTTTAAAAAGAAAAAAAAAAGAAACTTATTTTATATTGGTTGTTCTTTCTCTTGCCTGAATAAAAGCTTTAGCACAGCTTGAAAGGGTTGCATGTGCTGAAATGTAGCCCAAGGATATGTGTTATTATCCATCCCCTCTTGACCAGCAGGGTCTCGGCTCTCTCTCCCTTTCAGCCTTTTGTTTGAACAGATGGGATTGGGGAACACAGGGAAAGAAAGGCAGTCTGTTCTCATTAACTCTCCCAGTACACAAACACAAACCTGAGCACAGGGGACCTATGGAACAGTACTGCTTCCACTCCATACATATCCACTGAGACCATATGTACCCGCACACAAAGGCAGGAGGAAGACCCACATCAAGCCAGCTATGAGGCATTTACTAAGGATGACTCCTAAACAACTAATTAAATTTTATTTTTTTTTCAAAAGCCCTCACAGGTCATTTCGTTTTCATTCAGCTGTGCAATTTAAAAAATAACCTTCAACTGATGTGTTGCTGAGGCTGTTTTAAAAGAAAACTTGTCATCAAATCAGCCTAAAAACAGAGTGGAAGTGTTTGCTGCAGCAAGATCTGACATGAGTTCTGTGAAGAGGTTTTGGGCTGAAACTGCAGGGGTGAGGTTCCTTAGCTCAACCTCTGGAAAGGCCTAAGGCAACTGCCTCTAGAAAAGATGCCCCAAACCTGCAGTTCATAGAATCATAGAATGGGTTGGGTTGGAAGGGACCCCAAGGATCATCAAGTTTCAACACCCCTGCCACAGGCAGGGCCACCAACGACCAGATCTGGCACTAGACCAGGTTGTGTTGGCCCCAGAGGGCTAACCTGTTCCTCTTCTTTGAAAATATCTGCTCAAATAATGTGCAGTCAGGGAATGCTGTAACCCCAGAGGGTCGAGTGCTTCTGTTTCCATCTTTACATAGACAGAGCTCTTGGGAACACCATTTAAACAAAAACCCAACACTCTTCTCACTTTTTTTCTCTCTTTAGAAAAATCTGAGTAGCCCCAAAGTGGAGGTGACCACACATCAACCTCATGACAAGCCCATGGCCACTTGTGTTGACTTGGTCTGTGAAAACGGAGAGGTGGGTTCCTCTGCACACCACCACACATCACACAGCCAACAGAAGTCAGGGGCACACAAGGACAGCTACTGCTGGCATATGGCAACTTACCCAGCTGCCATCCTGCTGCCACACATAAGCTCAGGCAGTTCTTAAATGATAACACTGGGCTCCCACCTAAGGACAGTGAATCCCTCCAGACACAGAGCTCCTCCCCCTTCTCCTCTTCTTCACAACCCCCATTGCCACTCTGAGTTGAATCTTGCCACCTTCCTCTCCAGGTCTGCTCCTGGCTCCATTTATGCTCTCCTGCCCTTCCCACCACTAATGGGGTCATATCTGAAGGGAAATGTGTAAGGCTTCTGCAGCTGCCTGGCAAAAGTCCCCAGATCAGAAGCACGGCAGGATCCTGGCTGCTCTGAAACAGCACCAGCTGAAATGAGGAGGCTCAGGAACCAATTTCCCAAATAGGCTCCTCAGTCAAAGCCTCCGTTTGATCTTTCTGTTAAATTACATTTCCTCATGAGCCTCGCCATGCCCTAACAAACGTCATGTCTTTATTTAGCTGTCAGGTAGAGAGGTAGGTGAAGTTGGAGAGCAGCTTTCCTCCAGGTGCAGTGGGATGCTGTAAGCAGGCTCTTCCCTCAGGTCTGCAGGACAACACCCATGCCTTACATACAGCACTAGGGCCATGCTCAGCACCAACAATCTCTGTAGCATCCTTTAGTGTTGTTCAGAAGCCTGTGGGGTGGCTGCTGGAGCCCAACCCTCCAGCTAGCCAAGAGATGAGTTGGCTGAGTCTTGAACTTTGCCCATGAGCACATCTGCAGGGCACCAGGAAAAAAAATAAACACTGCTCTTAAAAACCCTGCTGGCAAACCATTGAGCATAGGCCCCAGAGCTTTCAAAAGCAATATGCCTGAATTCTAGGCAAATTATGGGTCCCATCCAATGTTGTCTTGACCACCTACAAAGGCAAAAATGACAGTTAGGCAAAAATGACAGTGCTCTGAAGCATTTGCTTTCTAGCAATGCTTTCAGCCAGAACACTGCAACTTGCTTGCAAGGGAGGGAAATTTAAAAACCCCAGCAGTTCAGGAAATCAAAAGTTAACAGGCAGGAGGTGACCAAGGGTTAGCTGAAGTACAGGAGTATTGAGCTTCCTTAGATCTTCTCTGTCTTTTCAGCAGAGAAGTTTCACGTGTAATGAAAACACTTGGCAGCAAAATGAATTTCAGATCAATAAAAATAAGCAGCTCGGGCTGTGAGCCATCCTGCTCCAGGTACATTACGTCCCAGAAGGACTGATCAAACTTCTCATTGTGGGCATATCCAAGATGTGCCAAAGCTACAAGAGCTTGATAAGTGCGGAGAGATCCTACTCTTGGTGCCTTTCCCTTTTTCCTGTGCAGCTGCTACCGGCTAAGTTTGGAAACAGCACACTGAAAAAAAACCAGCACTTAAGTCTAATAAAGTTCTCTCAGAATTGCACATAATGCTTTGCTCTGTCACGTACAAGAGTCTCTTTCAGACCATCTGTGCCTCAGCGCAGGACACCGCTGCGCTGCCCGTGCTTGCAGTGCTGTAGGAGGGATGGGTCTGTGCCAGGCTACGTCCCTCTGCCACCGAGCCACCTCTGCTTGAGCTCCATCCCCTGATGTCAGGGCGGGCAGCTGCCAGCAGCTGGATGTGCTTTGGTGTACCCCTCCAGCTCTAGAGGGATGTAGAAAAAACTTGAAAGCGTCAACTCAGGTGGTGATGAGCCTGGAGCACAAAGCATATGAGATTACAGAAGATGGGCTTGTGCTCTGGTGAAGTGTGACTGTTAGGCAGCGTAACAGCAACTGACACCTCACAGAAACACAGAATCGCAGTGTGGGTGAGGTTGGCAGGACCCTCTGGGTCCATCTGACCCAGTCCTTCCTCAAGCAGGGACACTCAGAACAGGATGCCCAGTCCTGTGTCCAGGTGCCTTTTGGAAATTTTCAGGGAAAAAAAAAAACCTCCATTTATTACAGTGAGAGCTCCGAAGATGATGGAGCTTAAGTCCTGCACATCCCTAGTCATTCACAGGCTGGGGACAGGATGTGGAGAGGCTGGAGGGAGAGTTCAATTGACAGCCCCTGAAAAGCAGGTGGAGCCAACTGGGAACTACACTGCTGCAGGCAGAGAGCAGCACCCTCTCTTCTAATTTTCTCTGGAATTGGTGTCCAGAGGTCTCATTTCAAGTCAAGGTCAAGTGTTTTCACTGAGCTTCAGAAATTGTGATAATTCCTTTGCGTGGCAGAGGCCACCACAGAAACATCTAGCTGAGCAGGGATGATTGTAAACCACTCCTGCAAGCCAGTGTGGAATCACAATCTTTCCAATTCATCTGTGATGTCTAAACTTGGATCATAGCTATTACAAAAGGGCCAGAGAAAGCAAGAAAACCCCGTATTTTAATCAGCTATGAAGATTACGCATGCCCATAAGCCAAAACTTTGCATGAGCTCTGAAGAAGTTCTGAGATGGACTGAGATCTGAATCTCTAGGTTCTCTGATCCAAGTGCTCCTGCAATGGGGGAGAATGGGCGGGCTGCTGAATTGATGAACTTAAAGAGGGAAGATTTAGATAAGATGTCAAGGAGAAAATTTTTCACTGAGAAAGTGGTGAGGAACTGGAATGGGCTGCCCAGAGAAGCTGTGGATACCCCCGTAGGTGGTCAAGACAACCCTGGATGGGGCCCTGAGCAGCCTCATCCGGTGGGTGGCAACCCTGCCTGTGCTGGGGGGTTGGACCTGGGAGATCTCTAAGATTCCTTCTGGCCCAAGCCATTCAGTGATTCTGTGTGCCCGTGACCTGCAGCTCACCACGAAATGGAGGGCTCAGCAGCGGCAGCACGGGCGGAAGGAACCACAGCCTCACCGTGCTGTCTGGGCTTTTTCCCAGAGGGACTGCAGGGCTTGTGCAATCAGGCTCAGCTGGTAATCAGGCAAAGTCCAAACTCGCATAAAGATTAAATTATCCCTTAGTCCTCCCAACACAGAGGAAAGGATATTGATAGGAGAGAAGAGGATGCTGCTGCCAGCAGCGCATAGAGGCATCCTTCCACCTCGCCTGCCCCTCGCCCCATTGTCATTCAAATAGACGCTGCCAAGCTCCTCGAGGGACTCCGCCAACCCCGAACGCCTCGCTCAGCCCCGCGGCAGCGAGGGGCGGCACCGGCGACCGTTTGGGGGCAGAGAGACCATCTGCGCCGCCAGCGCTCGGGGAGAGCCGCCTACGGACGTCGCTGCTCGCTCGGTTGTGTGAGTAGCGAGCTTCTGCCACCTCCACTGCCCTATCTATAATCAATCAATCAATCAACCAGCTGATCAATCAATAAAAATAACGGTGTGAGCTTACGGCTGGGAAAAGCGGGCTTATCCCGCCTCGGAGCGCCGAGCCCTCCGGGCTGCTTCCTTCTCCACGCAGAGCGAAGCGGCGCGCCTGAGGCGCGGTGCTGTGGCGCCCCCTTGCGGCGTGCGGGAGAGGCGCGGTTCCCGAGGTGCCCGGCAGAGGGAGCCCGCGGCCGCGGGAAGCCGTTGGTCGTTACGGGGCTCGTCGCGTCCCTTTGTTCGGCGGCGATTTCGGAAGGAAAAGCACGCGGTTGTGGTGGGGTCTGTGAGAACCATGCTGGTGCCGGGGTCCTGGGCAACTTCTAAAGCGGCGGGGTAGTGTCACTGATACATGTGTACCTGTTGATGAGCTGACCAGCAGCGCCCAGCCACCACGGCTGCTAATGGAAAAGAGCAGAACCTTGTTATGCTACGTAGGTTGCTTTGAAAGCAATGCCTCCAGTTAATTCCCAAGGAAATTACAACGGATAGAAAAAGCACAGTAACAGTGTTTGTACTGTTTGATAGAGCAAATTGTCAGCTACAAAAACACTGCTTTTCAACACAACTACCACCATGAGCTGTGCATTTTCACCAGCATGACTGAGAGCCTGCATGCCATGCTTGTCAAAAGCTGCACCAGTGGAGGTGCCTCACTACCACTGTCCCCACTGCTGAAATGCACCAGCACCACCTCACTGTGTTCACATCCACTCTTCGGTCTCCAGAAATGTTCAGCAAGTGTCAGTGAATGTCAAGGGGTGCCATTTTTCCCACGTGGAGGAATTCAGTTCCACACCTTTGCTTCATACCTTTGCTTCATATGCACTTCCATGTCAGATGTCATTCTATCAGATTGCCCCTCTGCTGCCACCTGTTGCACAGCAACAACATGTAACAGAATATTGGTGGGAAGGTTCAACTTCTGCCATATACTACCAACATCTGCCTCTGACATCATGGGCCAACGTAATAAAATAGGAGGCATTACTTTCGGAGCAGCCCTCGCAGTTGCACTATATCATTTGACAAGTTTTTGCCCGACCATATCTTCAAGGACCTTCAAGAGTTGGGCTCTTATCCAGGAAAAACTGTGACCCATATGTTTAACTCAGCACAAGGGCAGACCTGGCAGGATGCTCAGTGAAACACAGGTCTCAGTGGCTTTGCTGGGTTCAGGCTAATGCTTCAGAGAAGGCTGACACCCTACAACACACCAGCAGCAGGGAGGTGGATGGAGTGCTGCTTCCTAACTTAATAAACTAACTAATAAATTCCCCACCTGTGTCCAGTAATTTACAGGCCAAGAAAAAAGCCAACCTACTGTCAAGGGGAGCTATAGATAGCAGCTAGTCAGAGTTCACCAAGGTTCAGTTAAGCAAAATCTTTCTGATCCTGAGGGCTGTGGGTGAGCTGCACACTCCTGCCCCTTACGTTCAGGCAGCACTCACCTGAAATGCAGTGTGAATTCAGGAAGGAACATTTGGATGGAAATAAAAATGTCACAATTAAAAATGTCAAAAGAAAAATTTCGACTGTTTTATCTGAGCTGTGTCATCCAATTAAAATACAACTGGAGAATTATCTACTTTATAGTGCCTGTGTTTTCCACCACTGGAGTGTTTTGGCTGGCTGTTTCTCAATTAACACTTCAGTTAATGTCACTGAGGTCTGTTGAGACAATTCTTTGTTAGCGTTTGCCTTGTTGGCACATGCAGGTTCACACTGCTGGGGTAAACAATTGTGTTCAGCCGCACACTTCTGTGCATGTTCACAACATGCTGAAATCCAGGGGATTTATTTAAGTTATAAGTGCTTGGGGCATTCAGCAGATCTGATGCATAATGAACACGTAACGGAATCAGGCCCTGTCCCGATTCATTTAGCTACCCAAATCTTGGCTTTGTGGATCTAATTCAGATAAACAGTAATTAGAACTAGAATTAGTATCTGATCATTCTGATGTAAGGAGCAGGAAAAAAAATATTTAAAAGTTTTGCATGTTCGCAAGTCCAAACTTAAACATATAATTGCTGGCTTAACCTTCCACAACCTGCTATCTGCAAATGAGAGTAATCCAGAATAGCTGCAGCCTGAGACTGGGCATGTGTTTGTTAATCCACAAGTGTTACCTCAGGCTACATAGTAATAGAAGTGTCCAGAAAACGTCACCACATGGCAGGGCAGGTGTTAGTATCTTTGCTGGGACATCCTAGGTAGCGCGAGGAACAGGAAGGGTCCTTAATCCTTCTTAGAATCCTTTTCCCTTGTGCTAAATTGAACTGGGAAAGAAAAAAAAAAAAAAGAAAGAAAATAAAAGAAAAAAAGAAAAGGCAAGCAAAAGATTTTGACAAGGAGGAATAGGGATTAGTTACATTTACTGATTTTAGGTTCCCTTTGTTTGCTGTTCCTGGCTGGTAAGAACCGTGAGCTAACTGCTGTGCTAGATCACTGCCGATCCCCTTTTCGCATCTGACATTTGCCGAGCTGTGCTAACTATCAGCAACTCCAGATCGAGTTACTTCCACCCCCTCCCGGCCCTGCATACCCACACCTGCTAATCTGGGCAGCTTTTTAGGGCTTAGCTGCAGCCCTCGGTGTGCAGGGGATGCACGCAGCCGTGATGTGCAGCTCCAGGAGGAGGCGGATGAGTGAAGCCTGGAGTACTGCCTGACATGGCACACGTGCAGGGAGGTGGGATAGGCCTCAGAGACACCACACCATGAGGAGTGTCTGAGTGTAGGCCTCAGGCCGGCATCTGGTGGTGTCCTCTCTGCCACAGCTCCATTTGGAAAGAGCAAGGTGCTGCATGTGGTGCGTTCAAACTCATCTTCGAGAAACTTAAGAGAATAAGGGTCTAAGCCCTGTGCAGGTCCTGTGCACTGGTTTTGAGGTCCTTCTTACCAGCAGTGCCAACTAAAATGCACCTGAAGAAGTGCAGTCCACTTGCCTGGAGGCAACCTGTCATCCATGAGGATGTAGCGCCTCACACTTTCCCTGCACCATAAGAAAAAGCTACACACCACCCAGAGCTTACAGGAGAAGCCAGAAACCACCTCTCTTGCCAATCCATTCACCCCAGTTCCTTTTGTTACCCTAGACTGCTCTGCCATGATCCCAACTGGTGATCTCCGGGTCTCATCTGAAGCAGGTGGGAGGTCCCTTGGCACAGGGGGATGGAAACAGGAGAAGAGCTTGTGCGGCATGTGCAATGACACCCCTGGGGCAGAGCTGACCTCTGCAAGCTGGCACACCCTGAGTCCCATAAATATGACCAAAACCTGCAACCCTTCACGAAAGCTGCGGCCCAGGCTGCAACTCTGGGTTACCAGATCCTGGCTGGGCTTCTGCACCAACAGTTCACAGCAAGAGAAGGAACTCCACAGGAGTATTCAGGTGATGTGAGAGAAAGGACATTTCCACCTTCTTTTCCTTCTCCTGCAAGAAAATGAGAAGTTATAGCAAAACAAAACAAAACAAAACAAAACAAAATCTTTGGTGAAGCATGTCCCCATTGTATCAATACAGCCTGAGCTTTGAAGAGGTTTGCTGAACCTCAGGAAACTGCTGTAGGAAAGGAAGGTGTCTAAAAGTCACATTGAGTTATTCTTCAGTTTCTCCCTACTGTCACAGGGCAGATGAACAGAGAGGTGAGCAGAGTCCTGGAGCCATGGCCACCAGGATCTCATTGCCTTCTGACAAGTAGCTGGGGGAGCCAGGTGACACCTAAAGAATATCACTGCGGCCACTGGCTTCCTATCTGCACCAAAACTATGAAACACAGATGAAGTAGCACTTCAGCAACACAAGCCAGCAGCTCTTCAAGCATGGGTGACAGCTTCTAAGAAAGGGGTCGAAAAGACTCAAAAGAAGAAATGAAATGTTTCCTCCTTCCGCAAAGCTGCTATCTGCGCTTAAATGCTGGTGGCAGCTAATTTTTAGTAAGGTAGAAATGACACCAATTTTCAGTGATCCCTAATAAGTAAGGCAAGGTCTCCATCTTTTTACTAACTTCCACCATATCATCATACCATTTGTGATTTTCAGGTCTTTCCTTGGCTCTTGACTACAGGGTTCATGCTGTTATTGAAGAACTTCAAGCTTCCGTTTTTAAACAGGGAAGCTTTCTTCTCTTTTGTGGATGCAAAGAAAAGCTTGAAAACAGGCACTCTGAAGCTGCCAGGCCAGAAGAAATTATCACAAGCAAGACACTTCTCAGGTCTCTGTAGGCTGACTTAATGATCTGAGGAACACCTGAGTCATTACCTCTGCATGCTTGGGAATGCTATGTAACTGTACCCCATCTACACACTGATATCTCGAGTGAGTTAGCTGCCAGTAGGGGTTATTCACATGGAAGAATTTGAATTTAAAAACTGTTTAAAAAAAAAAAAAAAAGGTTGCATGTGTTTTACCCCAGAGCTCCAGAGCTCTTAGTGCATAAAGGACTGCCTGTGACAGTGATACTTTCTGGAAAGCTATTCCCTAGAAATGTGCATGCCTGAAGGGTGCCAGCAGGCTCTCTAGAGAGATTCAGAGAGATTCAAGTGCAGCTAGAGCAAAGTGAAAACAGAGAAGAAACTTAAGAGCAGCAAAACATTTCTGTCCCCTTGAGAAAATTGGGAGAGTGCTAACCTTGTCCAGCTCATCATTCGAAAGGAATGAGGTTCCTGATAGCACACTGTGGTCACTTCAGCACTTCCCCAGCAGACATCATGCTCCCAGGCAGCACAGCAGGATGGGAGCGAGGGAGGGCTGAGCTGCCACTGCAGTGCAACAGGTGTGAATCTGCTGGGCACAGCTCCGTCCATGGCCATTAAATTAAACACCCCAGTAACCCCTATTGCTGGGACATTGCTAAACATGCTGGTGCTCATATGGCTGGGAAAAACCCGAGTGGCACCCGATTTGGCTACCCCAACCCTGCCATCCTGTGCAGGACCTTCATCTCAGAACCTGGCGAGGAGGTTGGGTATAGGTAATGCTGCTGCTTAATGCATGCATCAGTGTGTGGAGATAGAGGCATAGAGCTGTGTTCAGACATACAAGTCACAGACAAAGCAAGGCAGGAGCCCAGTGATCCTACCTTTCTCCAGGAAAAACACAGTGGGCTGCTGATAGGGCTGTATTTGTCCTAGTGACAGCACACAATGTTAGAATACATTGTTTATTTCTTATATTAATTAGTAGTAATTGAATTATTACTATATTAATTATAACTACTTCATTAGTAGTAATGAATGGTAATGTCCAACAAAGAAGACCTTCTGAGCTATCTAAGAGCTATGTGACTCAGGGTAAGCCAGGTACCCCGTTCAGCTCGTTGACCTTCCCTTTACAACTTCTACAAGGTTTTGTCTTCTGCATGGAAGAGGACAGGAAAGCTTGTAGTAGTTTCTCAGCATACAGCAGGTCCTAGGACACCTCAGTCAAAACACAAAGACTGTCACCAGGTCCTAGTTGCAAAGATCTCAGGCTCTTTAAAAGAGGAACAGGAAGAATCCAACTCTGCCTTGTACTTACCACCACAGACACAACACCATAGTGTTCAGGCAGCATAAGCACTGTGAAAGGCTTCTCACCCCTCAGGGCTTTCAGCAAGGGTGAAGGGAAAGGAAAGAGAAGTAGGTTTCTCACACTGCAGAACTCTCCTCAAGATGGTGATGGTCTTCTCAGTCTCCTTGGAAAGGGTCGGTTCATGCCAGAGGCTCCCACCCTAATGACAGCCACTCCGCAAATTACGACAAGTTGTGACCTTGCTTATCAAGCTGGTGGCAAAAGGCCTATTTTCTGAGTACTGCTATCTTGCAAAACACACGAGGTCTTAGAGGCTTGCAAAGAGATTAGCTGAAGCAAAATCTTAAATCCTGGTGCCCTAGAAAAAGGCTCACTGAAGCATTTGGATCAGTAGGTGGCTGGGGAGCAGCAGAGGACAAGGAAGGTGAAAGCAGCAGCATGGGGCTGGAGTGGCTAGGGGCAAGGAGCAGCAAATAGGCCCCTAATTTCTAGTACAGGAAGAGAAAAAAATAATCAAGGAGATTTCTGTTTCTCTCCTGCTTTCCACTAGCAGGAACTCAGTATTTCTACAAGCCCAAAGTGAAGGCCTGAGGCTGTCCTGTTCTGAGCCCTTCCATTCTGCTACTCTTTCTGACTTTGTGTCATCATAAAATTCAGAGGAACAAAGAAAAATCCCACTTCTGTGAATATCAGGGGTAGTTTTACACCCCAACTCCCTGGAGCATGGGTTTTGTTGAATAAATACACCACAAAGAATCTAACTCCACAGCAGAGCTTTCGTTTAATTCTCCTTTTGCCTGAAGTTCTGGGGCCAATTCTGCAAGGTTTTTGAATGGTGTGGGCACCATTCCCAGTGACCGAGCATAGAGCCCTATCAGCTCATTCCCCAGAGAGCCTTCAGGTAGATGGCTCTGGGATGGTTAGCTAGAGAAAAATGCTGCTGTCATATTTCTAGGCAGGACACAAAAGTAAGAGATGTGGCAACTGAACAGCTCAAGTGTTTGGCTGAGAAATCACAGAATCATAAAGTCATAGAATATCCTGATTTGGAAGAGGCTCAACTCCTGGCTTCCACACAGCACTACCCAAAAGTCAGACCATATGACTGACAGCACTGTCCAAAGCCCTCCTTGCACTCCGGCACTCAGAGCCGTGCCCACAGCCCTGTGCAGCCCACCGCCCTGCGGTGCAGCCCCTGTCCCTCACCCCCAGCTGCCCTCCCCTGACACAGCTCCGTGCCGTTCCCTGTCGCTGTCACACAGAGCAGAGCTCAGCGCTGCCCCTCCGCTCCCTGTGAGGAGCTGCAGCCGCCATCAGGCCTCCCCTCAGCTCCTCTGCTCTGGGCTGAGCGCTCCATGGGACCTTAGCTGCTCCTCACACACCTTGCCCTCCAAACTCTTCATAGCTCTCCTTTGGACACTCTCTAATAGACTGGGAGTGAGGATGCTGAGCCTTACTGTCCACTTCTGTTAGAGGCTAACAGAGACCAGCTGAGCCGGGCAATTATCAGTGGGCTAACTGAACTTTAGGACAGGTACCACAGTGCTTTGTCATTCCCTTGCCTGGCACCCACCACAGAGTCAAATGTGTTGCATACAAGTACAGCTATATGGGATCAGGAAGATCCCACACACTTCAGTGTGCTGCTACCGGGACCCAGAATGGTGATGGAGATAAAAGCAAAACACTTACGGCCTTTGCCAGGGTGTGGGTGATTCAGTTCCAGTTACAACTCTGCTACTGATATCCTCCCAGGGACAACAGCTCTGTATCAGTCTCAGGCACTTAACTTCTGTTCTGAACACCCTCAACAAATGAATCTGGATTTTCAGGTCTGTATTGGCAGGTTTGCAATGAGAACATCTGCTTTGACTAGGGTTCCACTCATTGGAATTAAGAAGTTCAGGTGACCAAGACAGTTGTTTAAGATTTATCCTGTCTTCACAGGATTATCCCTTTCTAAATCAAACACAGAAATTCTGCCCCCTAGGAAGTGTATAATCATTTAAACCACTTCTGATATAGTGACCAATGTATCTTAAGTTTCAGATGGATGCAGCCACAACTGAAATACCTCAGCAATTGCCCACTGAGTTTATCACTAACAGTCCCACTGAGTTTCTGAGCAGACAGACAAAGAGATGGAGTCCCATTGACCAGGATATGTTGTTCAGCTGGAATCATCGCCCTCGAGGTAGAGGTGAAGCATAAGTCACAGGCTGCTGCTACCCATGCCACAAACAGACAGAATAGATGGAGTTAGGGTGAACAAGGCAATATTTTTTTTGTATCTAAAAAAAACCAAAAAAATATTTGTTCATTTTTTCAATAGCAAAAAGAGGAGAAAATGAAAACTGGATTGTGTCTATTTTAGGCACGTGAACAAATTATTCAGATTAGAGAGAAAGCATGTCAAAAATAACTTGAGTGATATGAAAGTGGAGCAATTGCTGTAGATCTACAAAAATAAAAGGAGAACAGGAGCCCGGGAAGCTGATTTTGAAGTATCTGTGAGCATTTCATTTTTGCAATCCTGTCTGATGTGTGCCTGCTTTAAAACATGCTTTGATGGCAAGGACAGCCTATTCCTGCACCCCAAATGCATGGAGTCTTTCAAAGGCAATCAGTCAACCTAGCACAGGCCTGATCATCACTCGAGCTCAGTTCTGTGCTTTACAGACCAAGCATTTAGCAAAAACCTGGCTGTTGTCACCCACTGTGGTAGAAGTCTTGTACCTCCTGCTAACAGCAGTCAGATTTATCCAGGTTTTTCACATCTCCCTCTGAAAATGACAGCCCTCACAGTGGGGAGTGAATTTCAGAGGCTGTCGTGCTCTGGCTACTACCTGGATTTCTCAGCTTCCATCATTAGGACATCAAGTTGCAAACAAACAAATTCAAAAAAAGACAAGACCAGAAAATAAGAGGTTTTGGAAATAGGACAGACTTCAAAACTGTTGCCCATAGAGTAGCAGCTCATGTGTCATGGGCTATGTTGGAAGTGACATCCATGGGGGACATGTGCTCCTACATCACCCAGAAGTGAGGTATAATTGCTAAGTAGCACTCACTTTTTGACATCAAAATACCCCAGTCATAGAATTAAATAGCACCGGGGACATCATCTCCTCCCAAATGTGAATGGAGTAAGGGTACGATGGAGCAATGTGCAAGAAGTAGGCCTGATGAAGTTGTTTGTCTACACATCATTTTGGCACAGGAGAGACCCCACTGTCACACTCCTCTTTGCCATCCTCCAAATATCTTCCCCAGCAGATCAGCATCATCCTGGTGGCAGGGCTGGCCAGCAGCCAGCTGGCTTGCCTCCATGTCCCTGTTGCTGCCAGTCATGGGGCAGCAGTGACACACAGTCAGAGGAGGAGAGGAGGTGAAAGAATGTGCCGCTGCACCAGGAACAGGGAAGCAGTCATTATTCTCCATTTCACTTGTTAGGAGATGCAGCAAAGCTATGTGAAAAGACCTTCAGGGACAACAGGCAGGTCCCAGAGGCTGGGAGGCCAGCAGCAATGGTGGCATCTGCCCATCATCTCAAGGAGGGCCATGTCTTCTGCCCCAAGGCACCAGTGTAAATCTTGTCCTTATTCTTCACTGCGACAAGGCTTTGATCAGTAACCAGCAACCTCTGGGACTTGGTAACTGCTGTGTCAGTGAGAAGCTACAAGATAAGCTTCTCTCTACTTTGGGATTACAGTTGTGAGCAGGAGATCCCAGGGCCAGTAGATCTCCTGGCACTCTGTTAGCAGAGTGCTTCAGAAAAGAGCTTGAATTCCATCAAGCAAATCAAATTTGTGCCCCAGGCAGTGTGGCGGAGTCTCAGGAGTGCTCACCTCCTTTAGTGCTGTGGAAATGTGACTTTTCCTCTAGTGGTAGTGATAAGTCCGAAACAATTTTATCCAAGCTCTGTTATCCACTGCGTAATCACTGCGATGCCCAAGTGGTTACAGAGATACCCTTGTTACAAAAAGGTAGCCAATATCTTCTATTTTTGCTAAGCCCTAGTAGGACGGAGTGTGCCTTGACTCTCTGTATAAATGAAGTCTGCCCCTTCCCCAAATCTGCCTGCGTCCTCCCAGCATTGACAACCTCCACTCCCTCTCACTCCCTCTCACTCCCTCTCTCACTCTCAGATGATGCAGAGTGCCAGCAAGTCCCTCAATGCTGTCATATCTGTCCTTTTTATTCATTGCAGGGTTTATTTTTAGCCTGAAACAACTGCTTCCTAAAAATGGAGTTCCTAATGACACGGGAGCTGGACACAGCTATGTAAGGTATCCAGGGCTTGGCCTGACAGCTTCTCCTGTCTGTCTCTTTGTTGTGAGCCCAGGACAGCAAAGTTTGTTGCTTGCCACCAGCCTTGCAGAGCTTGGACTGAACACTAGGAAGGCAGCAGAAAGAGAAACTCGGTGCAGACGCCCACCGGAGCCCTTGGCCTCCTTCTCTTCTAAAACTGAGAAGGAGAGAGACCTTTGCCAGCGCTGCACTGAACTCCAAGGGTTCCCCAATGAAGGCGACTTGCTGGATCCTGGCAGGCTTTTGCCTGCTTTTCTGCTGCAAGGCAGAAGAAGGACTGAATTTCCCCACGTATGATGGGAAAGACCGAGTGATCGACCTGAACGAGAAGAACTACAAGCATGCCCTGAAGAAATATGACATGCTTTGTCTGCTCTTCCACGAGCCTGTGAGCTCTGACAGGGTGTCTCAGAAGCAGTTCCAGATGACAGAGATGGTCCTGGAGGTAAGCATCACTGCGTGTCTCCCTGCCGGGTCAATGCCACTGCATGTCTGGAGTTATGGAGATGGGTCATGGGACAGTCAGGGGCCTGCTGGGAATGGCCAAAGGTTTGAGGCTGCTCACCTGAGTATGATTTAGACCCTGAGCTCTGTGAAACACAGGGTAAAGCTTTCGTTGTAGGCTTCTGAGTTGTTAGTTGGGAAATAGCCTTTCTGGGTGGTGCACGAGAAAACAGGGAAAAGCAAGTAACCACGCACACCCCAGCAGCATGAATTCAGCTTAGCTGAGCTTTTCCAAATCTCAGCACAGGTCTGAGTGCAGCCTGAAATTGTTAGGTCTCTTCTCCTTCTAGTGCACCCTCCTTGGATTCAATATTCCTTCCAGTTTCCTATTCCACTCAGAGCAAATAGCCAAGAAGTCCCACTGAACTGTGTTGCAAACGGGTGTCCCAGCTCCACATCTCAAAACTCCTTGTTGGCGTGGCATTAAATCCCTTTTTGTTTTTCTAACGCTTGGTTGCCTGCTTGGAATAAGTCTGTAGCTACTTGTTAATGCAGCCGTTCATTTCTGTGCTGGAAATAAGCATTGTTAATTCTTTGGTGAAAGAATGATTAATTAATCCTCAGTAAAATAAATCACACTAAAAATTACAAAGTAGATTCATAGCATTCTTTCTTGTAGTGTGGCTGTAATCTAGGGACTCAGAGCAGTAAACCTTGATGGTTAGTTGTTCATTTCCTCCCAGGGGCTTAGAAATATTCCTTCTTAACTAAAAGACACATTTGGATGGAAAGTAAGAATTGCAGAAGAAATACATAATCTCTATTTTTCAAAGACAAAACGCATTGCATCTCTTTAAGTATAGCAAATGTGATTTAGAAAATATTCTCACTGAGTGAGGGCTAGGACCTGCAAAAGTAAAGTGCCAAGTTCAAGGTCTACTGGCCTCCTCAGCAAGGCAAGCAAGAAAGATTCAAACCTGACCAGATTTTATTCACCTGTCAGGAAACAGTTACTTGTTCCAGGTGAGTGATCAAATAACACTTGGCAAAGAAAAAATAACCCTGGAACTCCAGCTGAAAAGTTTATGGCTGGTAGTATAATTGCATTGTTGTTTAATAGGATAGCTATTTTGTGCTTGATAGATGGCAAGCTTTTTCTATGTGTGTATTTATAGAAACCTGGCAGAAGCAGGTACTCGTTGTACACTGTTGGTTGTACACCCCTGGGTACCTATCCCCATGTTAGCAGTCAACCATACTGAGTGTGCAATTGCTACAATGCAGCGTGTGTTTGAGCTTTTATTTTGCAGGACTTGCTTCAGAGGGTGAATACATTAGCTTAGGACTCTGGTGGTTTGGTTTCCAGTTGCTTCTCTTCCATGGAACTCTGATGTGACCTTGGGCAAGAGATTGAGGATTAGATCCGCAGCAGACTTTATGTAATTGTAGTGCTCTGGTTCACTAATGCTTAGCTACAAGCTGACCAATCTGCAGAACACCCTGCACTTGTGGCTTTGACTTCAAAACTTCTCCAGCGCTTGCAGTGCTGAATCAGTGCATGTGTTGAAGTTCCACATTGTCCCCTGGGCTGGGAACTGCAGTAGCAATCTTACAGTTCCCACGCAGCAGAGATCTGCAGACTGGACGCTCCTTTGCCACAGACACCCAAAGCTTGGATTGGATCTGAGAAAGCAACAGAGAAAGTGCTGCATAGGACACAGACCAGCAAGGTGCTGGTGCTCTTAATTTCTATTACTAACTTAACCATTGCAGCAAGCTAGGTTTTAACCCTCTCCATCTGGTGACAACACTCAAAGCTTCACCTCCCTGACCTCAAGCCATAGATGTTGTGTAGTAAGGATCGCTCTCAATCTGCCCTGCCTGTGGGAGGATGCCTACATGGAGCATCTCATGCTTACTTACTGTATTAAGGATTTACTTTCTGGAGCATCTCACATTTTTTCACCTTACTTTATTGAGAATTTGCCTGATTACTCACAGCAAGGTATGCTGCTTCCACAGCCTGGAAAACACCACATCCTTAGCTTTACTTCTCTAAAATTGCTGGTCTCCATCATAAGGAATAATGGGAACTCTTCACACAAGACCTTCAGGCAGGTGTGGAGCTAAGCAAAGATCTGAGCTAACTATCTAAGGGTTATTACTTCCTACTGCCTGATGAATACAGGTATGTGTGTACACAGGAAGAAATAGGCTTCATGGATGTTAAGTCCTGAAAACCTCCAAAGTGTCCACCTTCCTCTTTCTCACATGCACCTTAGAAGAAATGTATAGTTCCAAAGACCAAAGGCTTGAATATCAGAACAAGGAAAAAACATGGAGAGATTCAGTAACAGGGTCCCTCCAGATTTGCTAGGACAGAATTCCAGATGTGCCCAGGTAGTAGATAGTATGGCATATTGTCAAAGCAAGCAGAAGTCCCAGTGGCTGCTAGTCTCTTCTTCACTTTAGACCCGGTCACTGCTTTAGGTCTCAGCAGGTAAAAACAGACATGGCTACAAAACATCCAAGGAGGTCAGGATGGGCCTAGACAACACTCCTACAGTCCAGGAGCAAATTGTCCCTTGGCCATGGTTTCATCCATATACATTGGTCATAGTCATCAACAAACTTGGACTGGTTCCACTAGTAGCTAACAGGGCTTGAGCTCATGTGGCAGCACTTCCCTCTTTCAGAGTCTCTTCCCTTCCAAGTCCCTGCTCTGTTTGAAGCTTGCAATGCCTTAACTGTGTCTGAGATCTCCCTGGAAAATCTGGCTGAAAATGGCCAAGAGCTTGAAACTTTATTTGTGGAGGCAGCTGACAGACAAACCAGGAGCACAGAGAGAAGAGAAAAGCAAGGGTCTCATTTCCTTAGGGAAACATGCTGAAAACCTGACAGCACAAGTGAAGTTAAGCACATAGTTAAGGTCTTGATCCAATTGCAACCACAAACATCAGGGTGAGAAGAAAGTGATATGCTAGGAAAATTCTCCTCCCCATTACAAATGCCCAGTATGTGGAACTGACCAGCAAAATCTCAGGATGTTCATCATGTACCATCAGATAAAGGGATGCTGTGGTTACTCTGATATTATGGGATCTTCAGCTCCCTCCACCCAGTCCTATTGGGATCTGCCACTGGATTCCCACACGGCCCAGCATGCCCTTCCAATTTGGACAGGCAATGAGGAGGATCATCAGCTGACCTGGCAGCCCCTACCACCTACTCTGTTGTCTTTTCCAACCAAGGCAATTCTACGGCTCTGAGTTGATGAGTATGGCTGCTTTGCAGCTCAGACTAAGGGGCTCTTATGCGCCTTTGCTTCTCTTTCTACCTCCACTCACCCCAACTTCTGCTGAACAGCTCCTGTAGGTTGTGAGGAAAATCCTCCACTCTAGATGATGATCCAGCAATCTTGAGGACAGTGGTAGCAGTTCCTACCCTGTGGCAATTTTTCTAAGAGCCCTGCATGCCCTGTGAGGTGAGCACAGACAAAGAGATCACACACAGCCAGACACAAAGCTTCACAGTGCAGATTTAAGTGCCAAGTAAGACAAAAAGCTACTTGTCCCCAAATCTCTCAGCTTTAATGGAAAAAGGGTGAAAGAACAAAGCAGGGAAACTTAAAATACCTGTTCTGCTACTCTTCTTCTTTGCAACTCCCCTATTTCCTCCAATCTCATATCACTGCTTCTCAGACCTCTCCCTTCTCCCTCTCATCTCCAAACCCTTCCCAAATATTGGGAGAGCTTTGCTTTCCAGTGGGCCAGTCTGTCTCTAAGGATCATGTTACAAAAATAAAGAGCAGCAGGGTAAGGGATTTTTATTTTGTACATGAGAAGCTCTCTCCATCAACAGAAGCTGTCTTAGTACAGAGCAGGCTGCCTACGAAGCAGACATTGCATCTCCCTCCCAGTGTCCAAGTACAATCAGTACTACTTGTGCTGTGAGAGGGAAATATAGCTTTTGAGTTCAACAGAATAAGGGTTAAAGTGAGCATAAGGTCTAATTCACTTGAAAGCAAGGATTTACTTTTCAAGTGTTGACATTTGTAAAGCTCCACTCACAGGCTTTCAGCTGAGAATGGAAAAATCAATTAAGATTTGTCTGGTTTTGGGGCAGTTCCACCCATCTGGTCTTCAAATCATTTTAGTGCTGATAGCCCCTGTGAGAGCTCAGAAACATGTCATTTGTAGCAAAAAGGCCTTCTCTTCTGATCCAACACAGGAAAAAAGTTTGCAAATATAGGTATGTATAGACATTCATAGGAAGCAGTAGTTGAGATACTATCCCCATGTCCAAACAGAGTACGGGAGAATATAAAACCAAGAGCTTTCTTTAAGCACCCTTATCGGTTTGTTTCATAGACTCAGTTTTCAACCTTTTTCTTTGAAAATGGTATGTTCACGAGACACTAGCTCAGTATGACTTCCTTGGCTGGGTAAACATGTTACACATTGAGTGCCACAGAAACTGCCTGGTCCCTGTGACCCTACAGACCAAGTCCTCAGGGTGAGAGATGGGGCACACCTGGATGGAGAGGTACCTGAAGAAGCCTACAGCATGAGTACCTCATAATACAAGCAATAGAACAGGTTGCCACAGCTGCTGAGGCAGCTTCCACTGCAGATTAGTTAATGCAAAAGGTTAGGAGGGAAGGGAGAGAAAGGAAAAGATGTGCACTGCTTCCTTTGGCCTCTGAGACTATGTAAGTACATCTGAGTCCGTTAACAGCTGATTTCGTTCAGCAGCACTGACTTTGGCAGCAGCACTAGGAAAGTTTCACTCCTTGACATGCCAATCATAAAAGAAGCTACAGAGAATTCCCCAGTCTGTAGACAGGCACACTGACACCCAGGCACAAGTGGATAATTCGGCCTTTCTGTATAACTAGTAGTAGAAAAAATTTTCACTACTACTTTAATTCTTATCACCTAGTTTCCTTTCCCGATGTCCCTCCACCCATCTCATCACTGAGGTTGGTCTTGCTGCCTGAGCAGCTTCTAGCATAAGACCCCCATTTCCACCACCACCTCCCTCTTGGAAAAGCACCCTTCATGTCCAATCATGTATGGTCAGAGGTCACTTGGAGACATAGCAGACCTCTGTGAGACTGGGCTCAGCTGCTGACACAACGCAATGCCAAGTCCGCTTGGGCTTTGCAGGCTATCTCAGCCCCAGGAATGAGGAGTTCTCTCTGTACAGCTGGAGAGCAGACAGCCTCTGTAGGTGCCATGCAAGACCTTAAGGCAGTTGGAGACTCCTTCTATGGCACTCCTTTGTTCTGAAATGCCCAAGAGATGAGGAAAAGTTGTAAAAAGCCCATCCTTCAAACCTCAGTCATCCTACCACACCAATTAGGCTCCCTAGAAACATGCCAGTGGGGGTTTCTGATGCATTCTTGATATCCTGGAGGCAGGATCACACTCCTGTCTAATAAGATGCCATTGACCTATCATAGTGCACTGTAGAAGGAATCAAAAGGACTGGCCTGAGTAATCATTCACCAGTGGACATAGAATATTGCAAGTTGGAAGGGACCCATAAGGACTGAGTCCAGCTCCAGTGTATGTGTATTGTCACCATTTGTTGTTCTCTGCCTCAGAACTTGACATTGCCCAGGAGACTGCTGAGGGCATAGCATCCTATGAGGTGGAGCAGGTACCGCAATGCATTAGCTCCCTCACTCCAGAGCTGAGTCTGTAGTGCCCTTCATTTAAATCAAGCTGATCAAAGCCTGCCACTACCCTGCATTTAAACCTGAGCTTCACCCATGGGGAAAAGGGAAAGGAGATACAGTAATTCTCTTTAAAGCCCCAGGAGGGAGGGTATCTATTTAAGCACAAAGCCTGAGGACAAATGGGCTATGAATAAATCAAGTTTGGAAACTAGGAAGCTCCTAATCACCAGAGGAAAGAGTCAAGGGGAGAACAACCCTTGAGTTTAAAGGACACTGACAGAGATTGAGCAACCTGGTCCAAGTTCTGATGACCAAAGATGTCTTTTTGCGGCCTCTGTCCCTAAACAGCAGGTACCGAAGCAAGGAATGAGTGGCCCAGGAAAGAAGTGACTTAGCAAGGTTCAAATTATCTTGTTTTATTTAATCCCCTGCACACTGGGATTTACCTACTTAGAGAAAGAAAACCTTGCCCGAGGAAATAGAACAAGCAGCAGCCCCATGCGTGGTTCCCCGCTGCGCTGGCCCCTGAGCACTGCTGATGGGGCTCATTCCTGCACACGCTCTGGCGCAGCTCCGGTGCGGGCCAGCTGCACGACATGATACCTTCTCTTTCTGGGAACTTACTCCTGCCCTGGCAGCCGACAGACCGAGCAGAGCTCTGACACCTTGAAGCCTCCGTAAGAAGACACTCGTTCTGAGCGTTTCCCTCGGGGCTGGTTGCTCACTGCTTCTTGGCTGAGTCCTCCTTCACCTCAAGGAACCTATTGCTCCCCCAGGGCCCCGTACTGGTGTGGATTCAGGGCAGGAGCATTCAGATCCCTCCTATGGCACTCCAGGGTGTCAGAGGAATTGGCTCAGACCCACTGGGTCAGAAAACTGAGAAATTTCCTTGGAGCTGGATGCATGAAGACACCACAGGGGCCTGAGGAGGAGAAGGGGCTGTTATGCACTGAGCTCACTTCCTTCCTCCAGCACCCACTTGAAAGCAGCTGGTTGCTGCTTCACATAGGTTTTGCTGTGGCATCCAGCTTTCGCTCCCAAGCAAAGCTAGTTATAGCCTCACTTTAGAAGAAAGCTCCCAAATTCCTCCTCCTGTCTCTGGTTCAACAGAGGGGGTGGATCCGCAGAGCAGCCCTGGGCACCAATCCACCCGCAGAGCTGAGGTCAGCACATGCACACCCGCAGCCTCAGACTGTCCTCAGTGTGCAAGCTGCTCAGCTGAGTCGGCAAAACACCTGTGAAGCAGTGCCAGTAGGCACCAGCCTACAGCAGCAGCAAGCGGCCCCTGCCCCATGGACGCTTACAGCCACCAGCATCATCCCCAGCTATCTCAGGGGCTTTAACTTACAGCTGGCTAAAATTAGGGATGCCCGGGTGTGGATAAAAATACAGCCCTAGCTATGTGAAACCTTTAGGTAGGTGGCCAAAGAACACATCATATGCCTGGCTGGGCTAAGCAGCCGGGTAGCTCTTAAAGGGCCGCAGCACTGTTCTTGGAGCGCTACCTGTGAAAGGACCTCCCTCAGTGACCTTTGGGTGTTCTGTATTTGGGGACTTGCCTTTTCACCAGGAGAGCAGCAACCCCCCTAAGAGGGCAGATCCAGTGGTGGAAAAGGGCAGCAAGATGGGCCATGTTTTCTCTCTCCCGTCTCTGCTGCCAGGCCCTGTTGCAGCAGCTACTCAACAGGCTCCTGCCCCTTCTCTATGGCCATCACAATGCTTCAGGAGCTGTCATTCATCAGCCTGAGTTACACAGAGATCCAATACTTTTCTGATGGGTATTGTGAAGGGATGCTGCATGGCACAAGAACTAAGGGGAGTGATACCCCTCTGCTCTACTACAGATTGTTCAAACAATGGAGAAGCCAACCACAGTGTAAAGGTGTGAGTTCTGCAGAAGCTTTCAAAGCCTTTGGGGAAATACTCTAGTTTCTTGCCATATCCTCCTGTTGTTTCTGAAAATAAAAATAAGTGTTAAGACATTAAGTCATCCTCATCTTCACATCAGCGTGTTCTGACCATCACCATGCTCTGCAGCTTTAAAGAGCAGAGCAACAGAAAAGTGGGAAGAAAGGTGACTTCCCATATAATCTCCCATTGCACTTCTCTTTGTGTTGCTTCAGTTTTGCTCTTCTACCACTGCCTGCTGGGAAAAAACAATTTCCCTGTGCATAGCAGAAGTACTCCCAAAGGCTATCGGAGACCCAGGGGTGTCCAGCACCTTGCCTCCCAGCCTGGGCAGCTGAGGAATGTCAGCCTTGCTGCTAGGGGGATCTTGACAGTGAAGTGAGAAGAAAATCCAAGCCAGAAACCCATAATGTCACTCCACGATGGAAGACTGACTATGCTGGGATACCTGTCCCATTCATCTCCATCTGTAACCCTCTCTACTGCATTTGTTCTGCCATTTGATGGCAAGACTGACACCAAATGGAAGGTCCAGAACACCACTGTCTGCAGCTAAAGCAGGTTTGTCATCAGACAACCTGTCACCTTTACAAGGGTGATGCTGTTGCTGCTTCTTGTAGCGTAGGATTTCAGAAGGACCCTATGAGTCTCCTTAAAGCTTCCCATCACCACACCTCAGTTCAGGTAGTGATGGTAGTAGGAAGCTGCTGACACCACCCAAAATCATAGAATCATAGAATCATGGAATGGCTTAGGTTGGAAGGGATGTTAATGATCATCTAGTTCCAACCCCTGATGAGATGGTGCTTCCTCATAGCATTCTCATAGGTCATAGAACTGTAGAAAGGTCCTCAGGCTTCATTTGGGGCCGACACTTCTCACCAGTCTCACAGGGCCATGCACCTACTCAAATGAGAATAGGGCTGTTACCTGAGGAAAACTCACAACTTCTGTTCCTGAGAATGCACAGGACTCAACTTGTGACCCTGTAGCTAGAAAGAGTGCACTGCAAAGGCTTCCTGCTTATGAGATAAAGGGATACAAGCTTACAAGCCCCTGCTGTCTTTGCTTATGCTCTAAGCCCTGCATGCCCTGAACCTCTTCAAGTACCTCAGGGACTGCATGACCAGTTAAGCCCAGCTCTTCCGGGGCGGTTTTTCCCTCCCATCTCCCCTTGCAGCTGTTGAAGCTAAATTACTCGCTATAGAGGCTGACACAAAGGCAGGGGCTCTGGCTGGATGAGGCTTCAAGCAATATGAATTTAAAGGGAGAAGAAGGAGTAGGAGCTGTGTTCTCACATTACAGCCACCTCTGTCCCAAAGTTCTGAGCCAAAAGGATTGTCAAGATCAGAAACATTATCTGCATTCAAATCCCACTAGCATTATGGAATCAGAAAATACTGTAAGGGGATATACAGATGCTTGATACTGTAATGAGCTGGGGGCAACCAGCCAAGCTGCGTGCCTCTGGCATCCTCTGTATATTGCTGCCTGATGGGGTTCAAATGTAGATATGGGAATGTGTGCACACCTGGGCACTGCTCAGACCCACCTGCCCCACTGGGAAGCAGCAAGCAGGAGTAACATCCAGCCCCACAGAGCTGGCATTTGAAAATGTGACTGTAGGCACAGGCAGCCTGCAAAGGTCCCCTACCTTCCAGCAGTGCCAGTGGAAAGAGCTGTACAGAGTCTCATGTTGCAAAAAGATTTTCCCAGTGAGGAGTGAAGAGCTCTGTGGATCGGCATGGGCTGTACTGCTCGCTCCTTATCTCATTATCTTGAAAGCTCCAACAAAGGAGAAAGGCTGCCAGCAGAGCTCACAGTTCCAGCATTTGCACACGTACACAAACACACTCTCCTCTGTGCACACACCATCTATACGCACTTCCATCTATTCACATTCATCTTCTCCTGAGGTGAATCTCTTCAGAGAGACATCTCACATGTCTGTAGGAGAGATTGTGCAGTCTCCCTCCGAGAGGTCTCCAAAAGTCACCTGGATGTGGGCCTGGCACTTTGCTCTGGCTGTCCCTGCTGAGCTGTGGCTGGAGCCGATGGACTCAGAGGGTCCTGCCAACCTCAGCCATGCTGTGATTCTGTTTTTTTTTCACCTCCCAAGCCCTAATGAAGTGCATGTTCCCACAGTCTTGCACAAAGGAGCTTCCATCCCATCCTTAATTTTCTAGATACATCTACTCTTTTCCAGCAAGCTCCCATGCTCACAAACTCAACCCTGAAGAGCTATCTTGCATACACTGCATGTTCACATATGCTACTCCTGATCTAAGCCTCCACTTTTACAAACATCTCTCACTCCTGCTTGTGCCCAACCACTTGTCTGCAGCAGGTGTCACAGCCTCAGATGATGAAGGCACATTGCTGAGCTTCTTCAAACACCCCCAAGAAACTCTAACCATCTCCTGCACACAGTAGTCAAGAGCTATAAGGCTCAAACTGCCTGGGCTGTATCTGGCACTTGACTAACAGATATAAGTAAGTAGCCTGTAAGGTGGCAGCTAAATGAAGTGTATTTACATGACTGGCCAGTCTCAGCACAGCTAGGGCCTCAAATTTTGAGGAGCCTCTTGCTGTTCTACACAAGTACTTCAGTGCAGGGAGTCACATGTCCCCTAAAGCTTCTGATCCCACAGTCTCCATCCCTTTTCCCAATAAAGGCACCTCCACGCAAGAGGTGCCCATCTCCTCCTGCCATGGTGGACATCAGCTGCTCTAACAAGGCCCAGGTGAGGGGACGCCAGACCAACCAACCAGCATGCTCTGACGCTTTATCCATAGATGTGTAAATATAGACCACTGCTCAACTCTATTCAGGCAGTGTCCTCTGTAAGCAAGAGCCCTGACCTGCAGCCTACCTTTTATTTTCAATTATCAGTAGAGAGTGAGAGAAGATTAGCAAACCAATGCAATTCCTTTACAACATGCAGCATCTCCTAAAGACAGCAGGCCAGGTAGTTGCAGGGGGTTAAGGTAATTGGGTGTTCCTGTTCCTTGATGACATTGTGAAGGGGATATCTGGGTATGTACTGCTGTAGGCATCATCCTTTGGAAAAAGAAGCTGAGATGCTGTGATGGTGGAGAATGTCTCTCTAGGGGGGCTTGGGACATGCATTTGGTGGCAGGGAGAAGATAACCCTGTCCTTCAAGTAAATGTCACCACTCTTAGCCTAAGTCTCTGAGCCCGTATCTTCAGGGTGCCTGCTGTTTTCCCCCAGGATTTTGAGACTTTTCCTCCATGATCCCTGCAATTGCCGGCCATCTGCAGGTGGGGGCTATTTATAGTGGGGAGCTGAGGGGACACATGGCCACGGACACAGCGGCGCTGGGTGACATTCAAACCGGCTTTGAGGTTGAGGGGGTGCTGAAATGGGCGCTGGAGGAGAGCACTACCATAAATCAGCCCGCCATCTCTCTGGCCGCAGCCTTTCTGCTGCTCCCTCCAGTGAGTGGAGGTGGCCGTGCCCTAATAGGGACATCCCAGAGGCCTCCAACTCTTATTCCCTATCCTGAAATCCAGCAGGGTTTTGTGGATGGGGATGAGGGGGCAGCTGAGATGGGGCACGCTCCCTGTGGCAGGGTGCACTGGAGGGACAGCAAGGAGGCTGTCGGCATCAGAGGCATCTGTGCAGCAGGGGAAGAGGGAGGAGGAGGGGGTGTTACAGCTGCTCAGGGGTCTTGAGATGGTGTTACCACTCTAGAGAGTGCCTGTGGATGAGGACGCTGCCTGCCTGCTTCCCAGGGCCGCCACATGTCCATGGCGCCCAGGAGGAATTCGCAGGGTCCCCACCGCAGGGTGCTTGCAGCTCGTCTCTCCTTTCCACAGATATCTATTTTCACAAATCATGCAGGAACTTGATATCGCCAAGAGGCCCCTTCATCAAAAATGGTGGGGATGGGACAGCAGTTTCCAAAGCTGCAAGGTGACAAATACGAGCATGGCTGGGATTAGCCCTGTTTCCTGAGGAAGCAGGGCAGAAGAGAGGATCCAGAGCTGGGGAGCTGGCCGAAGCCGGGACAGGAGATGGGACTTGAGGCACTTCACAGCAGAAGAGATTGATTTGGGTGTTAGTTTGATCATGTTGTCTTATTGCTGTGCTGTTACCCTCTGACTGTCCCACACCTCAATACAAGCTGGGGCATTAAGCACCACTGGATTTGGTTTTCCCCCCAGAGGGACAACAAGACTAGCAATAAAGGATTGATACAGGGAGATACAGGGAGAGCCCAGGACAGAAAGAAGGCACAGTGATGGCCAGGAGCACTTGGTGGTGTAGCACTGCTATTTTCACAAAGCTAGGGTGCTTTTGCTACTCCATCATATGTAAGCAGTGATACTTTTGCTACCCTCAATTTTCCAGCCACTGCTGCCTAGCACCAAGCACTCCCAGAATTAAAACATCTTCAGTACCTAGACAGTGTCACGGTCCCCTGTAGGAGACCACAGATGCGTGAGGAAGGAGAGAGCTTTTGGTCTGCCAGAGGGTGTAAGTCCTCCTCCCAGCTGTTCCCACTACTTCGGTGTCACCAATGTGGCTGGGAACTCTCTCCTGATGCCCAAGTGTCAAAGCACAGTTGGCAGCACGTGGTATCACCAGCAAACCCAGCGCTGTGACACAGTGGGAAGAAATCCAACCCTTATGACCTCCAGACAGCCTTATCTCAGCAAAGAGGCAACATGTGATGTGTGCCACCCATCGATGCTGCCTGGGAGCAGAATATGGGTCATCTGTGCCTCCCGTGCCATTCTGACAGGGCACAATGTCCTCCAGCATTCCTGCTGCTCACGCTAGACTCTGTTTTTTCCCACAGCTGGCAGCTCAGGTCCTGGAGCCTAGGAGCATCGGCTTTGGGATGGTGGATTCCAAGAAGGATGCCAAACTTGCCAAAAAGCTAGGTAAGTCCCATGTTTGCTATCTCCAAAACAGCTTCGATACCATGGTGTGAAAACTCCATGCTCTTCCTGCACAGAGACAGCTCTGATACAGTGATGCAGAACCAACATCTATGGAGGCAACACGTGTCCCCAGATGCCATCTATTCCCCGTAAGGGTGCCATGATAGGAACTGCAGTCTTGCAATGGCAACCAGGTGCCACCCCTTCCTGAGTTGCTCCCCAGATATAAGAGGAACACTCCATCCTCCCGTTTCCATCCTTCAGAACAGCTGCCCTCCAGTAGCTACGCAGTATTTTTTCATATTTCATCCCACAAAGAATATGGAAATACTATGGCATGCAAATACAATGGTACATAAATACCACCCTAGGCTTAAGGCCAGAGACTTATTATGCATTGTATACTGGACTGTAATTTCCTTTCCTAAATTAGAGGCTAAATGTGACAGTGTATGTGAAAATAAAGCAGAGAGCTTCTGCTTCTCCAGAAAGCATTACACAAGCCTGTCATCATGCACTGCAGGGCTCAGAGCTCCTCATCTTGGTGCCTTCACCAAGATGGTGTGGCATCCAGTCCTCGGCTCAGTCATGTGCCAACCTGCCTTCTGCACCATCTCCGACAAATGCTTCTAACTTTTCCCAAAGCAAGCTAAGCATTTGAGAGTTTAAAATTTGCTTTGGCTTCTTGGTCATTTTTTACATTCACAGAGTTAAGTCTCCTCTAGGCTCAGGAGATCATTAGGATTATTTCTAACTTGACCAACCAAGTCAACAGGCAACTGCATTTCCCCAGGAGGTGTTGCTAGAATAACCAGCAAGATGCTTCAATGTAAAAAGAGTGATGCTTTTAGTGACATGTTGACCACATGATATTTCCTGTCTCTTTCTTTCAGGCTTGGTTGAAGAGGGAAGTCTCTATGTGTTTAAGGAGGAGCGGTTGATTGAATTTGATGGGGAACTGGCCACAGATGTCTTGGTGGAATTCCTCTTGGATGTAAGCACAGATAAGTTCAGATAAAGCCTCTCAGAGAAGACCTTACACTCACTTTGCAAAAAAACACAGGTTATCTCTATTTGAAACTCCATCCCTGTTTGTTGCACACCAGTATGCAAATGCTGTTGTTTGCCAACTTCCCAAATACTTGACTGACCATGAGTTCCCAGAAAAGACGGACCTTTATATGCCACCAACCGCTTATATCTTAAATTTATTTTTCTCTCTTTCCTGTTTATGGAATATTTGGATGCTCAACCAGGGAGCAAGCACCAATCCCACATAAATTCCATCTAAAGCAGGGCTTTTCTGGCAGCCTGATAGTGATGGAGTCCCTATTTATGTGGCTTAAACCCCAACAGCGGGAGGGAAAGGTGCACAGTGAAGCATTACTGGTAAGGAGTGAAGCATAAACCATCTCATGAGGCCCCATTTGACATGTATTGTGGTGCACCACTGATAAAACAAGTTCTGCAAAGAAAGGAGGAGAGTAAGGATTTATGTTTGTATGTTTTCCACTCAAGGAAAAGCACATAGAAAAGCAGGGAAATAAAAGCAAATACATCAGTGGTACCTGGACAGCCTGATCTCAAAGGAAAACAAACCCAGTGTTTCTCTACTCCTCTACAGGCTACGCAGTGGCATGCCTGCATTTGTTTTCCTAGTGAAGCCATACCCAATTTACACCAGTATTGTTTGGCACATCAAAACAAAATTAAACAAATAAATAAATCAGACCAAATCTTTCCCCCAGCAGTGTCTGGTTAAGAAACAAAGTTTGGACTAAAACTAGGATAAACTAGCAGATTGGTCTTCCAACTTTTTCATCAGAACTGTGACGTGTCTGGGGCCAAAGAACAGATATAACTCATCATGGATGTGTGGATCATCCAATAAATTTCCCTTCTAGACTTCCCACTGTTTGGTCACACTCTAATATGTTCTTTTAAATATTTTTCCAAAATATCTTTATAATGATCACTTCCAGAAAGCTACACTTAAAAATGAGTGTATCCCTCATTCACAGAAGAATGCAGTCCTCACATTGCAGTCCTTTCAACCATTCTACCATCTTCACAGCCTCTCCAAAGCCAGCTGCAATTACTACACTTTATCTCCCATCGTAGCATCTATTTGGGTCACCCACACCTCTCTTAGCATCCCTCTGAATGCTTCAGCCTGTGCAGTGAACCTATTAAGTGCTCCTTCTCAAGGTGACCTACATGTCTCAGTTAGTTTCTCACAGAGAGAGGCAGAGAGCATCAAATAGGGTTTCCAACAGCAGATAAATTGGGTGACCTCTTTCTCCCCACTTAAGCAGCTAGTGACACAGTCTGGCAGTTACGGGTTGGTGCTGAAAATTGCTGTGTTATCAAATGCGTTTGTCATGGCAGCTGCTAGAAGATCCTGTGGAAATTATAAACAGCAAGCTGGAGCTCCAAGCCTTTGACCAAATTGACGACGAAATCAAACTGATCGGCTACTTCAAAGGAGAGGATTCTGAACGTAAGATGAATATGTTCCTTGTGGGGCTTGGAACCTTGGTAGGGGTGCTGGGGGTTATATGTTCCTGTTCATTAACATTAAGGAGACAAACGGTTGCAGTGCAATAGTCACTGGAGGATGAGGTAGGGTTGCAAGTGAGCTTCTGCTTTTACTGTGCGTAAGCCCATTCCTACACCAACAGCAGTCACCTTTGGACTTGCTTCACAGGTCTGTTGATTTTAGCCCCTGTCTGATGTAGCATTTTGGGACCTGTAGTGGGGCTGCACAAAGTGTATTCTGTGCACTCTACATGAAATTGCTCTCGTTTGTAAATCCTGAAGGTAAGAAACATAGTATTGTCATCTGCTGTATTTTGTAGTAAGTTATATTTGCTCATCCCTGGTGCCTCTTGTACTGATCAGAATGAAACCAACTGTCTATGAAATCTTTCCTTCATTCCCCTTTTCTCCTCACAGATTACAAGGCATTTGAAGAGGCTGCTGAACACTTCCAACCATACGTCAAATTCTTTGCCACATTTGACAAAGGGGTAAGCATCCATACACCTCACCATGGGAGATGACAGATTCCTTTCTGCACAGCTTAAAGCCTTTCCACTGCAAAGGTGTAGGCTTTGAAGAAAGAAGCTGAGAGCAGGCTTTCCCTAAAACTCTGAGCGTGAGGGTTAGAGTGGCTATGAGCATCCAGGTAGCCCTTTTTGTGCAAGAGGGTTGAACCAGATGACATCAGAGGCCCCTTCTAGCCTCAACCATGCTGTAATTTTGTGCACTACTGGTCAACAGTGCTCCCACCTTCCTTCAGCTCTGCATCTGCCCCTGGCCCTCCTAGACCACGAGCTGTCTCTTGCACATTCACAGTGGGCATGTCACTGCAAAGACAGATCAAGGCTGGTATGTGTAAATGAGGATTGGGAGTCTTTTGCTCTGTTGTAGCTCATCTCCTCCTTTGCTATTTGAGGCTGTTGTGTCTCAAATGGACAAGATAAGTGTACTCTGGCTTCAGGCTCCTCATGTGCAACACCTAGACAGAAATGAACTAGGATGGAATAAATAAGAGCTGTTCAAATAGGGTCATTAAGACATAGAAATCAGCAGAGTCGTATTGAGCAATAAGATTGCATGTTTATCACAAAGCCTTGCTCTGTCTGTAATTTCCAAATCCACAACTTATACAGCATTTTCCAGAAGCCCAGGATGTTCCTGATTTTAGTATCTGGCTCTAGCTTCTCATTTTGAGCATTCCTGTAACATGTAGCATTTGTGTCTGCTTTTGCATTGGCTCTGTTCCAAGATTAAAAGACATTTTTGCAGTGGGGAGTCAGATTTGGTCTGGGTTTGAGAACCAGCTCCATTAGCCTTGCAGGATAAAGACTCTAGCCTTGCTATGCCGCCTTGCAGGATAAGGACTCTAGCCTTGCTATGCCACAGTGCTTGACGCTGGCAGTGTAGAAAGCATCAGTGCTTGCTTTTTTTTTTTTTTTTCCCAAGGAAATATTGATTCCTATTTTGCTGGCCACACTAAGAGTGCGCTTTGAGGGAGAGAAAATTGCTTGGCCTCAACTCTTCCACCAGCAGAGGCTCTGGATGCCCAGGAGGCTCCTCAGGCTCACTCACCTGTGGCCATTTGAACTCCCACAGGTTGCTAAGAAACTGGGTCTGAAGATGAACGAGGTGGACTTCTATGAACCATTCATGGATGATCCTGTTCACATCCCTGATAAACCTTATACAGAAGAGGAGCTGGTTGAATTTGTGAAGGAGCACAAAAGGTATGTAGCAGTCAGGATGCTCCTGGTCATGGTAAGAGGGCAGAGATGCCCCTCACTGCAGGTTGCTTCTCCAGGGCAGCCCTTCTCAGTAAAAATGAGGATGGCTACCACATACTGGCTGTTTGTTCACTGATTCTTGAGATTTTGGTGAACCTTTCTACTCCCTTATTCCACATAAAGGGTTAAAAATGTAGGTTGCTCTGAAAGTAATTACTCCTATTTATTTCCATGGAAAATAAGACAGATGCAAAGAGCACTGTCTGATAGAGCAAATTCTCAGCCACAAAGCATTACTTTTCAACATAGTTGTCATTGTGACTAATTCATTTTCACCAGTGGTGAACAAGAGCCTACATGCCACTCTCACCAAAATCTGTGCTAGTGGAAGTGACCCACTGTTTCTCAGTTGCTATGATGGTGTTGTTGCCCATGTAGTTCATCTTTCATTGGCCTCAAAAGGATGGAAAGTCAGAAGGTGCCAGATCTGGACTGTATAGTAGGTATGGTAGGACAGTCCAGCCAAGACTGGCAGTCTGCTGCACGGTCTTCAGACTGGTATGTGACCTAGTATTATCATGTTGCAAGAGAAAGGCTGTTTTCTTCTCTAGCCTGAATTGGAAAATTCGAGCCTTCATCTTAGTCAGTGTCACAACGTAGTGGTCAGAGTTGATGGTTTGTCTGGGTTCTAGGAAATCTGGCAGGATCACCTCTTTTCTGTTCCAAAAGACAGTACACATTACTTAATCCACTGAGAGCTGTATCTTGAATTTTTCTTTGATGGGGAATTCACATGTCGCCACTCCATGGACTGCCATTTTGATTCTGGCTTATAGTGTTGACGCCATATCTTGTCACTGGTAAAGATACAATCCAGGAAACCGTAATCTTCAGCCTTGCATTGGTTAAACAGGTCCTGTCAACCTTGCGTACAGTGTACTTTCTGTTCCAGTGTGAGAATCTGTGAGACCCACCTGGCACTGCGATATTCCAGTGTTGTCACCATCGTTTCTAATGCATTGAAGCTGATATTCAGTTCCATACATAGTTCTATAGCTGTGATCTGCTGATTCATGTGGATGAGCTGATCAAGACACTCTTCATTTCATGGTATGACAGCTGTACACGGTCATCCGAAACATAGCTTGTCTTTCACACTGCCATTGCTGCTGAGAAAATGCTCCACCTACTGCCTCACAGGGCTGACATCCCGTTTGGTGTCCACAAATGTTCTACAAGTGTCAGTGAATGTAATTGAGTGCCTTTTTTTTTTTTTTTTCCTGCATGGAGGAATTAAATGACACACTTTTTGCTTCATACGCTATTCCATTTCAGGCCCCATTCTGTTAGACCGCTCCTCTGCTGCCATCTGTCACATGGCAAAGATTCAACCTCTATTGCCATAACACTGACATCTGCTTCTGATGTCATGGGTCAAAATAATAAAAATCGAGGCAGTACTTTCAGAGCATCCTTTGTATAAGGGCATAACTACCTACGAGGTGCTCTATTAAGTACTGCACTGCCAGACAGTCTTAGGAAGGGTCTGTTCTGTCCTGAGATACCTCTGAGCTGCTGTGGCCTCAATTAGAGTGGTTTTGTGTGCCATAACATAGGAGGAGGGACATAAAATTGTTATAGAGTAACCAAAGGAGGGCTACAAAGATAGGGCAGGATCTGGAGGGCAGGGTGTATGAGAGGCAGCTGAGGTGCTGTGGTTTTCTTGGCCTAGAACAGAGGAGGCTGAAGGAAGGTCTCATGGCGGCCTGCAGCACTGAGCTCTGCTCTCTGGTGACAGAGACAGGACTCAAGGGGATGGCATAGAGCTGTGTCAGGGAGGGTCAGGTTGGGGGTTAAGAAAAGGTTCTTCACCAGAAGATGGTGAAGGTTGCCCAGGGCAGTGGGCACAGCCCTGAGCTGCCAGAGTTCAAGGGGTAGACTAGAGGGAATGGCATCATGTTGTACCAAGGGAGTTTCAGGTTGGATATTATGAAAAATGTCTTCTCAGAAAGAGTGGTGAGGCGTTGGCACAGGCTGTACAGGGAGGTGGCTGAGTCACTGTCCTTGGAGGTGTTCAAGAAATGTTTAGATGTGGTACTAAGGGACATGGTTTAGTGGGCAATATAGAATCATAGAACTACCAATATACTACGTCAACGTTTCCTTCATCCACCAGTGGATAACTCCATCACAGAAGGAAATCACGTTGGTCAGTATTGATTGTAAGTGGATGATTGGACTAGATGATCATGAAGATCTTTTCCAGCCATGGTGATTCTATGATTCTATGACTGTTTGGACATAGGGTTTCAATTTTGGGTAGTGCAGTGTGAAGCCAGGAGTTGAATTCAATGATCCTTGGGGATCATTATAGAATATCCTTCCAACTCAGGATATTCTATAATTCTATTACTTTTGCATCCTTAAAAATAAATACAGCACATGACAGTCACACAGGCTATCCACTGCTCGGGCAAGCTGCATTTCACAACAGACATCTAAGGGACTTGAAAGGGGCTGAAGAAAAGCAGAGCCATTGATGCTGCTAGAGCACCACAAACAGGGAGATTTGCATTTGTGCACGTACGGGGTTTAGAGACAGGGGATGCTGAATGCAAGTCTTGCAAACAGATCTCTGCTTTTTCTGAATTATGAAGGGGTCCTCTATCTTCTGTGTACTCTCAGGTCACTTTGCTGACCTCCTGGACTTCCTTCCCGTCTTCTCTCTCAAGCTCTTCTGTCAAGTAGCAGCATCAAGAAGATGATTAAACACAGTCAGCTAAATACTATAGCCTAATGAGGCATGCTCTCTATCAGCACAAAATTGCGGTGGAAACATGTGAGTGCACTCAAAGATCCTTGTCACTGAATTTCCTTTCTCCAAGAGCTGCCCCTAGAAAACAGCTAGGCAAAGCAACTGAAAAGCTAGGTACAAGTACGAGATATGCATTCATCCAACGTAATCTCCAGTTTCTGTCAAAAAGCAATGAAAACACTTGCTGGGTCAAGAATTGTAGCCCTGTCCTTGTGCTTAGCGTTTTTTTCTTCAAATTCTGTAGTTATTCTTCACCTCATTTCTATTTTGCTGCATAAAGTATCTAGATGTAAGGAGTTCCAAAGCTGAATTGTGTATTGCATTGAAAGAGTATTCCTCTTTGTTCAGTTTATACCAGCTGCTTTGTAATTTCACTGTGTGCCTACTAGCTTTGCTCTGAGAAACAATGACTAGCCTGGTTCACTCCTTGTGAGCAGTAAAAAATTTTCACACTCCGTACCAAATCCCTCTTCAGTCACTTATTTTTCAAGACAAATAATTTTCATTAAGTTAATGTCCACAAAACAGAGGCCATTCCAAAACTTCTTTACCACTGCCATGTTTCCATGTGACTATTTCAGTTGTCCTGTCTCGTTCCTGTGATGGGATATTCTGGACAACAAATGCATTCAGTGAAGGGGTATGCACAGTGGAGTTGTCTATTGCTATAATGATGTGATGTATTTTGCTCTTTAGCTGTTTCCCAACCATTTACAACCTTTTTTTTTTTTTTTGTTTTTTTTTTTTTTTTTGGAACTGCTGCTCTCAGTTTATGACACCTGGGCCCCTTCCCTTAGAGGCAGTAATTAATGATAACTAATTTAGAGCCCATTGTTGGACCTGTATAATCAGGGCTGCTTTTCTGCAAATGTGCTACTTCCTATATGTCTATCCATCATGAAGACACTCAGGTCTCTGGAGATGCCTTTGTAACTCCTCTCTGTCAGGCCTGGTGTGGACCATCTGAATAATTGGATATAACAAGCAAATGCTGTCATCTTCCTATTACCCAGCTTTTTTCAGATTATGTAAGAATACGTTATGCATATGATCCTGCCAGAACATATGCTGTGAATGTTAACTGGCTCCTCAAAGCCATCAGGAACCTTTAAAAACCTGAACATCCATTTCCTGTTTCCACTGCTTTAGCACAGAGGTAAACATAAGCAACAGGCTTCACATCTCACTGATGCCCCCTCATCCTGGTGATGTGCTGCCACTCACTTTACCAATTTCTCCAAAAACCTAATTGACCAACTTTTTTTTTGCAACAACTTGCAGGGCTTCTCTGCCGTGAAGAGCTGCTCTGCTTGGAACACTGATGCCACAGTCAGCAGAGACTCAAAGGGTCCCTTGTGCTTATCTGCCACAGCCTTGTGTCCCTTTGTTGTTCACCCCTCAGCCAGCCAGACCTTCTGACAAGCTTTCTGCTGCAGATGTGTGTGAAAACAGTTACTATTCCTCTTTTCACTCTTTGCTAACTGCCTCTCAAAAACAAACTCAAAAAAACCCACCAGGCTTTGGCTGATTTACATTTTCTTTCCAATGGTTCTTATGATATATTTTTTTCTCGCTAGTGGTTATTCTTTGCTATAACAGAATCTGAGGGATTTTTATGGCAGACTTAAGCTGGGCTAAAACTGCTAGAAGAGAACAGAATCCCATAGGAAAGCAAGAGTGTGAATGTCCTAGGGACAGCAAAACAAAAGTGAATGGCTCATCTTATGCTCTCAGCCTGGATGGAACAATCTGCCATGTGTGGGACTGATGTCCAGTATGTCCCAGCACAGAGTGGCGTCTCATCCTCCCAGGCACAAGGAGTGGCTACAGCAACTCCAGCAAAGACAAGGGCAGGGTATTATGGCCACACATGAAAGTAGAAGATGACCTACCCTGCCCCAGACTTGGATTCAAAATGTGGTGGCTTGCAGTGCTGAACTGGGACATCAATCAAATGTGGCACAGTGAGTTTGCCCATGAGAGTGGCAGTGCATGTGATGCTGCTGGATATATCCTCAAAGAGCCTTTCTTTCTTCTTTTCAGAGCCACCTTGCGGAAACTGCGCCCAGAAGACATGTTTGAGACATGGGTAAGTACGCTTGAGGATGAAGCTTTGCATCCTCTGCTAGCATCCAAACAGAAACAAACCCATTCTGGCTACCAAACTGCTGCTCCCAGTCTTTGGAGAGCCCCAGCCTTTGGCTAAGCAAACAAAGCCACACTTTCCCAGAAGCATAGAGAGTTAATTCCCAAGAAATGGCTATTCCCTCTGAAAAGTAGAAGTTATTCTCAGGTAACCAACTACTCCAGCCAAGATAAGAGGTATCTGTTGTTGAGAATCTCTGTACCGACCTTGGTACATCGATGCAGAGCAATCTTGGCAAGGATCATCTATAATGGACATCCTTTAGATGGGGGAGTCAAAGAGGTTGTACCAAATGAATGACTCATGGAAACTGTACTAGAGCAACTGTACAATTCAAAATGCAAGAGGGGGCAGGCAGTTCAGCTGATTATATAGATTATGGAATAAATAGCCTGTTGATTGCTCTTATTGAGGTGTGACCAAGCTGCAAGTCAGCAATTATGGAGAACTAACCAGCAGTTTGGAGCAGAACACACACACAGAGTTCTCCTGGTCTGTAAATGTAGGGGAAGGAAAAAAGGGTGAAAAATAAAGAAAAACAGTGTATTGCAAATTATTCCTTCACCATGGATGAATAAGACATTAACAGCCATTTAGAGAGCTTTAAGTGCCAGCTGAATGCTGGAAAACAAAGCTGAACAGGTGCTTATAGAAGTTACAGAAGATGCAATCATTCTTCCAAAAATCTCAGTACAGCATTTTTAACAGCATTTGCTATATAACATGAAATGCTGTGGGAGTTAGAAGCACTGAAAACCCTGGGAATCTTTAATACAACAAGGCAAGAGGTAATAAACTGTACTGAGAGTTATGAGCCACTTAGGCATGGTAGGTTTTCATTTTGTTTTGAAATACAGATTCTGTGTAGAATATGGCTTCCTAGATCCACTGTGTTCCTCAAAGTTATTTTCACAGGCTTCACTAGAACCCAAATTTCACAGGCAATGATTTTGATTTCATACTGAATACATTCTGAAATAACCTCTAGAGAAGTGTGTGAATTGTCAGTGGTGGAATATTTGCTTAAAAAAACAGCCTGGAAATACAAAGCGTTCCTCTGCTACGTGACTTGCACCTGCACCACAATAGTGTGGATTCAGGTCTCACTGCAAGTTCAGGACAGCACCAGTGGTTTCATTGGTTTTACTCCAGTTTAGCTTGCTTCACGGAATGTCAGAATATATATGCATTTATATTGGTGTATATATATATATATTCTATTCATATATATATTCGTATTTTCCTGTCTGACAATGCTGCTGATAAATATGGAGAAAAAGGAACGCTGTAGATTTTGCCAGCCGTAAGTGCTCTGAATCCCAGAGAAAATCTGGGATTCCTTGCCAGGGATTGCCCCCCCAAATTGGGGGCCCAGAATACCCCTGTGAAAACATATTCTCCAAAGATGCCACCAATGGCCCTACACAAGCTGTTGTTTTTAAAGATAATGTTTTCTACTTAATCTTTCAGGTTTTTTTCCTTTCGCTTTTTGATTGTGGCTTTGTCACCTCTGAGCTCAGAATGGAAGAGAAATTAGCATTTAGATGGGAATTTCTTCTTGCATTAAAATCAATTGACATCAAATCCGGGACCAGCAGTGGGTGAGGAATGTGAAGCCATTCTGTGGGAGATGACATTCATAGCAGGCGGATGACAAAACAGCTGGCAGATCGATTGGCCTTTGCCAGTATCATTACCCATTGCTCACACATCTCACAGAGCGAAGCAGCCCACCAGGCTGTCATTTCTATCTTCCATTCATTTGAACCCCAAATTGAGCCTCCTACTCAATGCCCCTTGCAGTTCATGAAGACCCTTGTTTAGAGCAGAGACCCTTCACCTCCCAGAAGATGCCCAAGTAATCCACATCACCCCCCACACCATGAGGAAAGCTCCTTTACTGGACTCAAACAAGCATACTTTAGGACTGAGCACAGTGAATTTAGGTGACCTAGGGTGTGGTGGGTGAACACAGATTGCCATGCTAGATGGTTTTCAACCTTCTCAGCAACCAAGGTTTTGCCCCACACCATTAGAGAAGCTCTATCAGCTTTGCCATTGGAGTGCCCACCTTATTTTTAGCCCCAGTTTTTCAGCAATGCTGCCCAGATAACCTGTTTTGGTGCCTGCTACCTCCACAACTCAGCCTTACTTCAGCTCTCATTTCTGGTGTCTCAGTGGTGCCTCAGCTAATCTTCTCTTGGAGATTGTGCTGCTTGCTCAAAGTTATCCCAGCACCTCTCATCTCCAGCAACCACCCAGACTGTCTTCTCTCTGTTCCATCAATAACTGTTTCATTCTTTGCAGGAAGATGACATGGAAGGAATCCATATCGTGGCCTTTGCTGAAGAAGATGACCCAGGTAGGAGGCCATTTTCTTCACTGTATGACTCTTCATCCCCTCAAGAAGGTGTAGGTCCCCTCCTCAGCCCCCAGAATTGCCCCTTCTCATCCCCCATTACTACCTGCTTTGTTGTCCTCCTCCCCCTTGATCCTCAGCAGAGGGGTTACCATCCCTTTCTAACAAGCCCCTGGGACCACCCTTACTCTCCTCTGCCAGCTGACTCAAAGCTCTGCCCTGACCAGACCATCCTACACAGGCTGGACTTAAGTACATGGCTGGCTGGAAAAACAGGTGTCATCTCCATCCCAGCCTGGCACCTGGAAGCAATCCATCACTTCTGAAGCTTTGCCATAGCTGTCACCAAAGCTGTGCCTAGCACAGACCTCTGGTTTAATTGGTGTGGCAAGTCATATGTTTTCCCATAGACAGTAAGGAAGCTGTGGCTTGGGCACTAAGATTTGTCCCTAAATCTGAATCTGCCTTGTTGTGTGAATTGAGAATGTGCTGAGGGCTTGTTCTGTCACGTGCATGCGGGAAAACCGTGGGCATAGCTTCCTGAAAAGCCACACAGTCAATGATTCTCAATGCCAGCAGTATGATGAAAAGCTTTGGCCTCTTAAGGGCTGGTCTCCTCCCTCGCCACAAGAAAACACTTACATTGTTCCACTCCATGGAGGGATTATGAGGATTAATTCATGTGTAACTAATTTCAATACCCGGGGAGGATGGTCCAAATTAAAAGCCTTATTATCAGAAGAAAGAGTGGGGAGACAGCATTTTAATGAGAATTATAAACAACTCCTGTGTTCATAGGGGGGTGAAGGAAGTCAGAAACCCCACAAGCGACAGTGGCTGGGTGTTTGCAGGAGAGAGTTGTAGAGGTTCCTCTGTCGTTTCAGACGGCTTTGAGTTCCTGGAAATCCTGAAGCAGGTTGCCAGGGACAACACTGATAATCCTGACCTGAGCATTGTGTGGATCGACCCTGACGACTTTCCTCTGGTGAGTGACAAGGGCTGGTTTCCTTCCTTGATTTGGGATGTGGATATAGGCGTAGGAGCACAGGATTAGCCTGGGTGCATGCACAGGATGCAAAGGAAGGAGCACTGCACCATGGGCTGTCACTAGGAGCTGCTCACTTGAGTGATGTCTCAGCAGCATCCCCAAAGACAGCACTTTTCTTTGCCATGAGCAATGGCCAAGCTTGCAGTTTCTCTTCCACTCCTTTATGTGTTTTCATGTGTGGTACCCTTCTTACCACCCTTCCAGTTGAATTTATGCAAAGGAATATTGCAAAGATCCTTGTTTGAGTTTTGCTTCTTGCTCCTGCAGCTTATCACTTACTGGGAGAAGACCTTCAAGATTGACCTGTTCAGGCCGCAGATTGGGATTGTGAATGTCACAGACGTGAGTAGCATGCATCCGAAAATCCAGTGATCCCATGATTAGAATGCTTGAAATTATGGGATCCAAAGCAGAAAACAGGTCCACTGGCATTAGTAAGATTTCTGTTAAGTGCAAGGAAAACAGGCTTTTTTACCCTGGGAAAAAGCATCAAGACTCCACCATTCCTGTGTACAGGGAATGAGAGGAAGGTGTCTTAGGACACAATGGATGTCTTAGGAGCTACAGAGTCATAGAATCATAGAACCATTAACTTTGGAAAAGACCTCTAAGATCATCTAGTCCACCTACCACCAATGCTGCCCACTAATCCATGTCCGTTAGTACAATATCTACTGTTTCTTGAACACCCCTGGGCAGCCTGTTCCAGCACCTCACCACTCTTTTGGAGAAGGTTTTCCTAATATCCAACCTGAACCACCTCTGGTACAGCTTGAGGCCATTCTCTCCTGTCCTATTACTGTTATTTGGGAGAAGAGGCTGACCCCCACCTCTCGACAACCTCCTTTCAGGGAATTGTAGAGAGCAATAAGGTCTCCCCTGAGCCTCCTCTTCTTGGACTAAACAATCTCAGTTTCCTCGGCCACTCCTCAGAAGACTTATGCTCCAGACCTCTCACGGCCTTGTTGTCTTTCTCTGGACATGCTCCAGGGTCTCAATGTTTTGTAGTAAGGGGCCTGAATATGAACATAGTACTCAAGGTGCAGCCTCACTAGAGTTGAGTGCAGGGGGATGATCACCTCCCTGCTCCTGCTGGCCACACAATTTCTGGTACAAGCCAAGATGCCCTTGGCCTTCTTAGCCACCTGGGCACACTGCAGGCTCATTCACCTGAGTGTCAACTAACACCCCAGGCCCGTTTCCTCTGCACAGTCTTCCAGCCACTCTGCCTCAAGCCTATAGCATTGCCTGGCATTGTTGTGACCAAAGTGTGGGATCTGGCACTTCTTGGTCTTGTTGAACTTAATCCCATTGGCCCCCGCCCATCATTCTAGCCTGTGCCCAAGATAATTCTCAACCTCCACGTCTCCCACCAGTCCCTCTCTGTTTATGAACAGCAGGTCTATGGGGGTACTTACCTCAGTAGGCTCTCTTACCAGCTGTGTCAGGAAATTATCTTCCACACACTCCAGGAACCTCTTAGATTGCTTCATCTGGGCTGTGTTGTATTTCCAACATGTATCAGGGAAGTTGAAGTCCCTCACAAGAACAAGGGCAGGGTGACTGAGCAACTTCTGCCAGCTGCTCCTAGAATGCCTTGTCTGCCTCTTAATCCCGGTTAGGCAGTCTGTAACATACCCCCACCAGTATATCAGCCTTGTTGGCTGTTCTCCTCATCCTTAAACATAGAGGCTTGACCTGAGCATTGCCTGTCCCAAGCTCAACAACACTGAAACATTCTCTAATACAGACAATCAAGCCATTGCCCCTCCTTCCTTGCCTATCCCTTCTGAAGAGCTTATAGCCATCCACTACAGAACTCCAGTCCTAGGAGAGATCCCACCACGTGTCAGTAATGGCAACTCAGTCATAGTTTGCCTGTGGCACAATGGCTTGCAGCTCCTCCTGTTACCCATGCTGCATGCACTGGTGTAGATGTACTTCAGCTGAGCTGTTTGCCTGGCCCCCAGCCTCAAGAAGATGCAGCGCTGGCTGGATGTGTCTGGTGTTTTAGGGCAGCATTTGTGAGAGTGCTAGGCAGAGAGAGAGAAAAGGGAAGAGGACCAAGGTGGTTTCTGTCACCTGCAATCATGAGAAAGAGGAACAGAAAAGCTAGAAATAGAGCCCCAAGTCTTCCAGTCTTCTGCTCTTATTACTAGCTTATGGTGTCTCTATTATATTTATTGCAGTTGGCTGTGTTTAAGTCATGCCAAAGCAACATTAAACAGCTATGAATGGACATTCATAAAAGTAGTACCGTCAGTAACGAGGGAATCATATAAAAAGCAGCATCAGGCAGGAACATATGCCTTATTATCTGACAGTCACTAAGAGACCTGTAAAAACTCATACATTATCTAGATTCGATACAGTAAATATTTCAGGTTGTTGAATATAGTATTTGCAGATTTTATTTCATTCCTCTTAAGTCTGTTTTCTATTCCTCAAGAGAGAGATTTAAGCAAGTTCTAGGTTGGCTGGAGATATCTAAAACAAACATTGAGCTCATTTTGCTATTTCAGTGTTACATCACTGCTTTCAGTGGAGTTACACAGGTACAAAGTAGGGCTTACACAGCAGAGTATAAGCAAACACTCCTGTTGGCTTCAGTGGACATAACCTCTGTGACCCTATCACTTCTCTAAAAACTTACCAATACAAACACAAAACTCCCACAGGCCCACACTGGCTCGTCACACAGTTTTGGCTCAGAACTTGCACCATGATGTGCTTCAGAATATTGCTGCTGCTTCTGCACAGCATCTTCTCAATGCTCCTACTCCCCCTACCCTTATCTGAGGTGTCCCTTTCTGCCACAAGAATGGTCCTGTGCTCTGGAACAGGATCACTTACATGAAGCAAGAGCAGTATGCTTCTCATGGTCCTTTTTTTCTGTTGTTTCAGTTTTGGTGTTTTAGAAGGAAAATGTAGCAGATATACAGCATAAGAAAGACACAGACCTGTTAGAGAGAGTCCAGAGGAAGCCACAAGGATGTTTAGAGAACTGGAGTGCCTCTCCTGTGAAGAGAGGCTGAAAGGCATGAGATTGTTCAGCCTAAAGAGAAGGCTCTGGGGAGACTCCATTGAGGCCTTCCAATTCCTAAAGAGGGCCTATAGGAAAAATGAGGAGAGACTCTTTGGCAGGGAGTGTAGTGAGAGGACAAGGGCGGGTAATAACTCCAAACTGAAAGAGAGTGGGTTCAGATTAAACATAAGGAGGAAATTCTTCACTATGGGGGCGGTGAGGCACTGAACAGGCTGCCCAGAGAAACCGTGGATGCCCCATCCACAGAGGTGTTCAAGGCCAGTTTGGATGGGGACCTGGGCAGCCTGAGCTGTGAGTAGCAACTCTGCCCATGGTAAGGGTTTGGAACTGAGTGGGCTTTAAGATTCCTTCCAACCCAAATCATTCTGTGACTCTCTGATTCTAAATATGGTCTGGCGTCTTAGGAAGCCATACAATAGAGAGAATTAAGTACCACAGACAGAGAAAGAAGTGGTGTGTGTAGCTATCATCTGATGTATGGAAAGTTCTTGCTTCTGCAAAATCAAACACTGATAGAAAGAACCTCACAGCACCTCTGTGAAACAGGAGGCTGATCTTGTTTACAGAGAGAAAATAAGGAAGGAAAAGGAGCTTATCAAGGCATTTACTCAAGGAACCTATAGGAAAACAGAGAGACAAATCTAAGCTACATTTTCTGTCCCTGGCTAATAGCTGCAATTTAGACTGCACCTTCTAACTGCATTTTAAACATTGTCATCTAGTTACTCCCCCTCACCTCTCCAGTTTACAGAAGTAATGCAGTGTAGGATTAGGAACAGGGCAGCAGGCTCACATCAAACACAGAACAAATGGCACCATACACTCCTGTAGACACATCAAACAGTCCTACTTCTCATAGTCAGAACCAATAGCACTTCATGTGGAGGTTGGTAGTCCCAACATTTGGGTAGAGTGGTGTGGCTGCTCCTGCCCACATGCTGTAGTAGGGAGGGAGCTAATGCCACCTCCAGCCCTGCATCCCTCATATGGTCCAGCCTTTACCACAACATTAGCAACAAATGTAATCTCTTCCCGTGTGACTGGGGGTGGCTAATCCCTGTCACCTGTCTCCACAGGCTGATAGTGTCTGGATGGAGATCAGAGACGACGATGACCTGCCCACAGCCGAGGAGCTGGAGGACTGGATAGAGGATGTGCTTTCTGGGAAGATAAATACTGAAGATGATGATGATGACGATGATGACGATGACGATGATGACGATGACGACGACGACGATGATGATGATGACGATGATGATGACGACGACGATGATGATGACTAACTGTGACTCTGTACAGTTTGACTTGTGGAGGCCGAGAGGCCTCCCCCTGTGGCAGGTCCCTTCATCAGAAGACCTGTGTTTGAGCGTCAGCAAGCACCGCCTGCTCCTCCTTTCCCCCTTGCCCCGCTCCCCTTGCCCCTGCTGGGACCCCCGGCCTGATTCTCAGAGGTGCTGAGTCGCCAGGACTGCCACCTTGGTGGGTGGCACCGGCAGGTGCCCAGCACCACTGTAAATCATGCCTCCGTAGAAAGGACAATAGGAATCTGTAGGGAACCTGCCCCAGTGCCCAGTGCAGGAGGAAAGCACCTGCATGCTCACTGCCAGAGGGACACAGGGAGCCAGTTTGTATTTTCCATGCTCATCGGCCCATCATGTACATCCAAAGACCAAATCTCACTCGATACAGAGGGAAGGTCACTGTAAAGTTTAGTCCTTTCATTAAACAAAATGCCCTTTGCAGCTACTCTGCCAAGACCACTGGATCCTGAAAGTTCTGCTATAGGAGTGTAAAGCTACTTGTTAACATACTAGGAGCAGCAAAACATTTGAGAAGGGGAAGACAATTTTAGGAATGCTAGTTAGTGTTCCTAAAATAATTTTTAGTGATTCCATAAAATGACAGTATACTTGTATCTGACAGAGGATGCAAAACCCGACACCACAGTCTGACATGCTTTCTTCAAGCAAAAAATAGAGTAAGTGCAGGTGGTTTTAGATGGGACAGCACAGCTTGCAAGTTCTTGAGCTTGGAAGTTTCTGAATGCTGGAAAGGCTGATGCAGGTCTGAGCCCAGACTCTCAAGGCTGAAGATCACTGCACTGAGCCTGACTGTTGGTTCTTAATCTTGAGGAAACACCAGAACTGACCTCAGGCCAGTTCCAAACATCTGCAGCCAGGTCCGGGCTGAGGTGGTGAATGTGAGATAGCACACTACTGCCCATAGAAACCTTCATAGAGGCTCACCCTGAAACCTTCCTATTCTTCATGACCTTCCAGCTTTAGGTGACTTTTAACCAAAATTCCATGTAGCATCTTTTCCCATGACCAAGGTGTTAGGAGGGAACATATCCATCCAACCATACTAGATGCTGTATTAAGTGAGTTGGGCAATGAGCAACAAAAGCATTCAAGCTGGTCAACTTCTACATATTGTTCAAATTCAATCCCTGCTTTGAGACTTGAATGTCCCACGGTAGCCTGTGAGAAGCCTCTTCCAGACTGAGGTGGAGCTCATGGCATCAGCTTGCAGTAAAGGGGGCCATGAGGTAAAGGGCCAGTGACTGAGTCCCAGTGAGTGCCGCTCCATCCATGTGCAGGTCACTTCAACAGCATTAGGTCTCCCTGCTTTCCCATGCCAGCAGATTTCAATTGTCTTAGCTTCTTAGGTTTGACAATAGTGCAATGAATGGAGAGCTTGGAGATGCTTTATCTTTATAAATACTTTATAAATATATTTTCCAGTAATTCAGACTTGGTAGCAGAGGTGGGATGTACATAACCTCTCCTGAAACAGTCAAAAAACATTGTTCTGGTCTTTCTTAAGAAAACTGGCTTATGTCAGAGATAAGTGATGTTAGTGGAAATAATAGTGCAAGGAACAAGAGTTTCAGTGCACGCTGTGTGAAAATGAATCAGCCTGACAAGAAACAAGGTTTACACACCATATATTTCCTTCATTGGATAAGCTGCAAAGCAAGATTTTATAGATTTCTTTTTCTCCTTTATGTTGGTCAGTCTCTTTGTCTCTCTCTTTCCCTCTATACTTGAGCTGAAATAGAAATTTGAAATTACTATTATAAATTGGCTGAAGTACTGATCTACTTCTGTGTGTGCCATGTCCCCTCGGTGGGAGGCGCCAGCATGAAAAACACTCAGCTGGAGATCTGCATATCTCTGTGAATGAATGCTGTGCCTACATGGTAGATGGCTGTAGGCCATGCTAGCTCCACATTGAGCATCCGACACTCAACCAGCACTTTTCAGGCACTATCTATTAGCATGATAGGACAGCTACGTCCTCAGGTTGGGTATTATCTGTGTTAGCCTTTTCTTATTTCTTTATGATGTATAAGCACTTTCTGGAAGACTTGAACCAAGTGTGTTTGGGGAGATCATCTGGGTGTTCACACCGGTGTGCATAGTGGTGAACAGCTCAGCCCCAGTCCAAAGGACCTGGTGGAGACTTTGGGAAGGCTTGAAATGCAGTGTGCTGTCAGACTGGAGGTCCTCTCTCCAGACCAGAAAGGTGCCCAGTGCTATCCCTCTGCTCTGCCCTTTCATCTGTTTCAGCCAGGAGAGGGAACAAGCTGAACTCAAAGACTCATTTACGCACATTAGCAAAGAGCAAGAACAGGCTAAACTGGCAGTTGAGTAGTCTCTTGGTCTGTGATTAAGGGACAAACTCTGCTTATGTTGCTTCCCTGAGAATAGTACTTGCTTATCTTTACCTTTGAGATATTCCCAGGAGGAAAGCATGCAGGATTTCACTCTGCATGTTGTAACTTCCTTAGCAGCTCTGCAGCCCCAGATCAGTCATTGCTAAGACCTGCCACTGTCGATAAACATGAAGAATAAACCAAGACTTGCTCTACTGCCTTTCCCAGCCAGCACCGCCCCTGGACAGCCCAACTGCTTGGATACTTCCCTTGTAATACCACTGCTCCCAGACATCCTTCTAGTCTGATATGCCTCTGTCCATATGCTCCAAGGAACATAAATTAGGCAGAAGAAATAGACCCCACAAATAGCATTGCAGATGTGTTCAGGTGCACAGGTGGTGTTTAACCTCATACAGATACTAGAAAGACTGAGCTCACACTGCAGCCAGTAGGCTGATGTTGGTGATTTATGGAGAATTCCTCCTGTGTTATGAGAGAAAGGGCTGATCATATGGCTGCCACTCCTCAATGGGGCCAGCACAGCTCTTGAAGGGGACTGCCCTTCTCTCTTCCCTCGGTCCCATGTTATGGCTTCTTTTAGTTCTCTTTGACCACAGAGGAGATCGTTTTATCTCCAGCTTTTACTTACAAAGTCAGAAGTGCCCAGTCTCTTCTTTTGGGATAAACCCATCAAAAATTAACAGGTGTTGCAGAAGAGGAAGGATTGCAACAATGAAGAACAGCAGGTGGCCAAGGCGCTCTCATTTACGCACAGCACCCAGATTCACAGGGACTGAATGAGACAAAGCTCCTTGTGAAGGAGCTGAAAGTTTGAATTTGAGTGTCTTCCTGCCAGGGACAGGTAAGATACCTGTGTGTTGTGGGTTACAGCTGGTGAGACAGGGAGAAACTCTGCACAAAACCACTGAAATGTTTTAATTTCCCAGTACACTACTGATGTGGGTCCATACACACACCTGCATACCTTACTCTCCTCCATCTTATGACAGTTATGTCCAGAGCACTGGGAGGTGCAGTGGGCCATACGCAGTGTTTCTGCAGGCAGGTCTATTGGATGAGGGCAAAACATAGTTCATCATTTTCATGCGTATTAAGACCAATTTAATTGGGATGTCAGATTACCACTTCAGTGAAAATACATATTAGATCTATCAGAAGCACAGAGGAGGAAGCTCCTGCTGTTGCAGCAGGCCTAAGGACATTGCTGGAGAGACTCCATGAACCAGAACCGTGTCTGAGCTAATGTCTATCCATTGGGAAAGTTTCTGAAGGAGAGGACAAGGGTGGCACAGTGAAGTCACAGAGTGCTTCATATTTTCATGATCAGCAGTTCTGCTAATTCTCAGAATAATGGTGGTCTCCCATGCTGGCAAATTGGACACCTTGGCTGTTTCCCATCCTGAAAAGGTAGATACTGGCTGCTTCTCTGTGTCTGTCCACACATCAGAAATGATTCAGGGATTCATTACCAGGGCCAAACGATAAACATTGCCTTTTATTCTCAATTAATTAAACAATTAATTAGACAGGAACGTATCAATTCCTGGCTACCTAAGTCTTGCAGTACTGTGAAAATGAGGCAGGATTACATCTGGATCTCTCTCTGCCTCAGCAAAACTTCAGCGAGGCCCCATATAGGGCTAGTCACACACCAATGCCTGGACTTAGGGACCTGAAGAGGGACAACCAGTGAACAGGCAACAAAGAACCGAGAAAGGGCAATTATCCTGGGTTAATCTGGCTGTGCCAGTAGGACTGAGTCCCATCTGAGACCCAAGACTTGGTACCCACTGTGCTGCAGCATCTCCTGCCTATACCCCAGTTCCTCAAGCCTGGTACCCCTGACACCCAAACTAGCCCAGCCCAGATCCAGGGGAACAACCCTTGCCAGGTCTAAAAGGTGTTAAACTGATAAATTAATAAATAAATAAAAATTATTCTGCTACTCTGCCTGAGCACCAGATGAGTGGCAAAGCTTCAGGCATAAGAAATAAGCCTCAAGCACAAGAAACAAGGGTTAAACAAACAGACCTTTAACAGAATAATTATCCCATACTTTAGCAGCAGCCAGAAAGCCAACCACCCACCTAAGAAGAGCAGCAGCAGTCGTGACTGCACCCTTTATTGGCTGTGGGTGGCAAATGTCTCAAACCATGGCCATGGGCAAACTCCTGCTATACTTGGGCTGGGAGGAGAACCTGCCTGCCTGTGAAACAAGTAACACGGGTAAAAATAAAACTACACATGACCAGTGAGATTGGCCTGATGTGGGATTTTGCTCTAAAATTCAAACCAGTGTGCCAAAGCCCACTCTTGTTAGTGACAAAGGAAAAGGAGTTATTGAATGACAGAAGTAACCAAGCGTTTGAAGAACAGTTTTGCCCCTGCAGAATGAAATCACTAAAGGAATTTGCAATGTTTCCCAGTCTAGTTACTGAATTACTAAGCCAGTTTCTCCCAACTACTTACAAAGCAAAATTATAATCAACTGTAGGGTCTGGTATTATGAGTACTCAAGAATGAGCTTTTACAAAATAGAAGCTAAAAGATTTACAGATCTGTTTCACATCTGTGGTGCAGATATAATCAGCTCCTTCTTGTTCCCTGTTTCAAAGCATGCTCATAGCATCTGACTTGTGCTAAAAGAACGTCCAAAGAGCTAAAAGTTCTGAGTGCCTCTTAAGGGTTCCACAGAGGCTGAATCAACTGTATTTTATCAAGAATTCCCTTCTTTCCACTTTTATAGAGTTGTTATTCATGTCATCTTTTCACATGTTAAAAAGAAGGACTGCAGAAGTCCAAGCATTTAGAAGCCTGATTTTCACCTCTGGAAAAATCAGGCACAAAATGTTACAATTCAAAGAGAAGCTTCATGTCTAGAGCAATCTATGGTGCACCTTCATGTTCCTCAGGATGCTAGAGGGAAAGAACATATCCTGTCTTCTAAGGTCTCTCCCATCAACTTCTCACTGCCTCTGTTGTTGTTTCTCTTGAGGCTTTAATCCTTCTTTTGTACTTCGATACATAGCATGGTGGCCACACTGAGCTATCCTAAATACTCATACACAAGTTATCTCCTTTCTTTCTTTCCTAAAGCTGCCCACACATCTTCCAGAGACCAATTGCTCCCTTCATCTTGGCCTTGGTCCCACCAGCACAGAATCTCTCTGCTCCTCCCACCGGCGGGACCACAGACTGCAGGAGGCAACACTGTTTCCCTGAGTTATTTGCAAAGCCAAGTCATGAACAGAAGTGATCTCCTTCACTCATTGAACTCTTCATTTTGCGAGGGGAAGATCAGTTCTGGGTTTTGGGGGTGTCTGGCAGTTTTGCAGTGGGCTCCAACCTGATCACGGACTCCTGTATAAACACTGGTGTGAAAAGGGAAGGCTTCTCCAACTGCATTTTGCAAGGGCACAGGGAAATGGGGAGGAGAATGGAAAACAGTTTTATTTCTGCTGGATGTACTCTCTGGTACAAGCTAGGAGCAGGGCTGTAAAACATGTAACAGCACTTCAAAGCAACCATGGTAACCTTGTTCATAGTGATTTATGCATATGCAATCACCACACTAAACCACCCCTACCTCCACCTGCAGCACGTGGATTCTCATGTGAAAAGGGGATGGACACTCCTGACCTCATGGATTATTCGTCAGGCCGGAAACGACTGTAACCTAAGCCCATCACCATCCCAGTCCAACATAAACTCAGGAACAGTGTTGAAAGGCAAATCAAAGAGCACCGCTTGGACAACTCCCTCCATGCCTTCCCGTCCCACACACTGTTGCACACACGACAGAGATCCCCTCCTCTGGCATCACGCCCTGCCCAAAGCTCGGGGCCTGCCTGGCCACCCTGGCTTTCCCTGGGAGGCCTCAGCTCAGTCTCTCCCTACACTTACCCAGGGTTCAGATCTAGGGCAGGGGCAGCAGAGCCGATGCACAGAACCTGTTTTGAGGTTGGAAGCTCTGCTCATCACCACAGCTAGATGTTTCATCAAGCTGTTCACTCAGCTAATGTTATCAGGTCTTGAGGCACTGCTAGTGCTGCATGCAAGGCTCTGTGTTACACACAGACTACACCTTTGCCGCATTTCTCCCCACTGAATTCTCCAAAGGCAAAGCTCCCTCAGCACATGTAACCACGAGGCCTGGTCCCACCACCTACTACACAGTCAGCAGACCTCCTCATGTACTAGGCCACACTTCAGGCACCACCTTGCTCAGCATCAGACACTTTACCTCAGTAGGCATTGCTGTGCTGTCTCGGGGCAGCCAAAGCCTTCTGGGCACTACAAAAGGAGTTCCTCCTTCCTAAGCAACCCTGGTATCTCTCACAGGAGCAAGGCGCTCACCTCATGGGCAACACAACCAGCTCCTCCATGGGCTGTTACCAGTCACTGCCTCATTCCCCATCCTGTCAGGAGATTGTGCGGGCAGCACTTGCCCCAGCACTGTGCCTGGGGCTCCCTCACACCTCAAGAAGGACCCTTGTGACTCCAGTGAAAGATATGGCCAACCCAGAGCAGCACCCTCAGCTCTAATTTCTGCTGAGCTTCATACCGCAGCCCCTTATGATTCAGATATCTGAGCTCTGGGTGAAAGCCAGGGGAACTGGTCCCTCTGGCAAAGCCTGTTTCTACCTTCAGTTTCCACAACCCACAGCCAGAGAGAGAAAGCACGACCAACAGCACAAGAAGGATGTGAAGCTGTTGGAAGGGGTCCAGAGGAGTTCACGAGGATGTTCAGAGGGCTGAAGCACCTCCCTTATGAGGACAGGCTGGTTCAGCCTGGAGAAGAGAGGGTCTTTTTAATAAGACCATGTAGTGATGGTTTAAAACTAAAGGGGGAGAGATTTAGATGAGACGTTAGGAAAAACTCCTTTACTCAGAGGGTGGTGAGGCACTGGGAACAGGTTGCCCAGAGAAGGTGCAGACAGCACAAGGCAGGGCAGTGCTGCTAGGCCCCACTAGCAGGATGAAGGGACATGGATCAAAAGCAGAAATCAATGGAGGACAGGAGGCAGGGCCCAGCACACCCCACCCCACCCTTCCTGCTTCCGTCTGGGCTTTGGTTGTTAGCTCAAACACCTTCCTCTGCCCCTAAGCACAGAATTACTCGTTGGGATGTTTCTCTCCACCAGCATTTATATTTTTAGCACTTATCTCAACAACTGCTGCACTTTGTTTTTCACCGCTCCACAGCATCCTGTGGATTTTTCCAACAGCCCATAGAAAAGAGCTGCTTCGCATGGCACAGTGGTGAGAGCCCATGGAAGGAGCTGTCCTGAAGAGCAAGGTACCAAGGGCCTACAAGACACAGCCTTTCAAAGCTCTCAGCACTGTGAGGATGGGAATAGCTGCACCCGCAGTGATTTCAAGGCAAGAAGCCCTTAAGTCATTCTTAGCAGAGCATGCATCTATTGAGAGGATCACATCCACTGAAACAAGGAGGCTTTGCCTCAACAATCCTCCTCCCCACCACGTCCTAATAAAGGATTCAGCCACAAATCCTACACTTCATAATATGTGAGCAAAGAATACAGCAGGCAGAAAAACCTGTTTCAGCCCGGCCCCCCCCACCACACACACCCTCACCAGCTGTATTTGCTCTCCATCCTTGGAGATTTCAGGTGTTCAAAGCAGTCACCTACCAGTCTCACTTCAAGAATGATAAATGAGTTTACATTTTACTATGGCAGGGTGGATCAGAAAGGTCTGAAAGGAAGGTGACACAAGGCAGCCTCAGAAAGGTTAACCCACATGTTTGCAGGGCCCCTCCCAGCCACAACTTAGGAATGCCTGGAGGCCAGAGCCCCCTTTTCTTCTTCTTCTTTTTTTTTTTTTGTGTGTCTGAAAAGATAAGAGGAAAGAGTGGGACAATCAAATCTGGTTTCAGTTTATTTCCAGAATTTTACTGTACAAAATATGCAAAGTGTAAAACGGTCTTATGTTTCAGTTTAAAAACAACAAAAACCCATCCAGCTATAACTGAAGAGAACCTGGCTTGGAACAGAACGACTTACTAGACGAGACCCACAGTGCATTAATGTCACAGACACCAGGAATTTGCTTACTTAAGTCCATGATTAGAAAAGAACTGAAAGACCATGTACCACCGCAGTTAAAGTCACGTGTGCAAAAAGGAGGAAAAAAAGAAAAAAAGAAATGTTGGTTAGTGTCTGTTAATTAGAAAACCTTGGCAAAACCCACCTTACTATACACAGTAAGTGTAGAAAAAGAGTTTTACACAGTGATCAAAAAGGGTGCAAGGAGAGAGCTGATTCCCATCCCCTACCCCAAGACACAATAATGCTGAATCAAAGAAACAGGCACAGAAGAGTGTAAGATCCCTTCACAGCTGGGTCTGTGCAGGCAGCAAGCTGCAGCATCCCTGTGTGCAGACAAGAGATGCTCTTAAGCCCTGTCAGCACTGGTGGAAGCTGCCAAGGGAAGTTGCTGTGGGGTAGCAGAGCACAGCCCCAGCATCACGCACTGCCCATGGGGCTGCACTGCAGCACATGGATCAGCACACACTGCCTCTTGGAGGGAAACAGGCAGATAAACTAGTGCTGGGGGGACCCATCTGGAGTAAACTCAATGAGATCCACACCAGCAGTTGGAAACAGCAACTTTTGGTCACCATCTACCTGAGGCAGCAGCCCAAGCACATAAGGATGCATGTTCCTAAAAGAGACTTCAAGGCTCAAAAAAAGCCCTCTCTTTTAGGAGAACATATTATTTAAAAAACAAAACAAAACAATTTGATCCCAAGAGTGCTTCCTTCTTCACAATTCAAACACTGAACCACCAAGCCTGGCTCGAGGCTTTAGACAAGTATAATGCACACACCTATAAAAGGAGAAGCACATCCACGCACAAGCTGAATGAGAAAACAGACATCTGTACAAACATCTTATAACACCTCTTGGATGGTAGGGCAGAGCTGAGCAGAGCCTGGGGCCAGACAGCAGCATTCTTCAATAGACTGCAAGACTTTTCATTTACCTTTCTTAAAAAAAAAAAAGAGGAGATTGAAAAGTTTCTGTGAGCAAGACGAAATTGGCCTGAGTAGGTTTCCACATTTTGCATAGTATAGATCTTTCCAGTTTCTTTGCTAACGAGTGTTGGAACAAGCACATCTCAAACAAAACTTTTACAAGCTACTTCTGCACGGCCAGTTTTAGAAACTGCTTCTCCACAGCTTCTGGCATGCTTGGAAACAGTGGAATCCCTACACTTTGTGTGGAGCATCCCAAAGCAAAAGAGGAAAAGCTCTTTGCAGGTTGCAATTTGTTCAGCTCTCTCCCAAACTTCTGTCCTACCCCAAGCTGTCCAGGCTCCAAGCCATAGGCCAGCAGCTCACATCCCACCTGGTATCTGTTCTTCCTCAGCAGAAAACTCAATAGAACACAGCTAGTAGGGTGGAGTGACTGGATCTGCTGGCATGAAGACTTCAGAGGTAGCAGAACACCAGAGGAAAAGCTGAAATCTGTCTCCAAGATGCCGCTCCAGAGTAGATTTCTCTTGCTGCCTTGAAAGAGCCAAGCACAACCCCAAAGCAGGGCGTACTCTGGAGTTGACCCTCCTCTGCCACTCTTCCACACAGAGTACACCTTCAGCGGATACTCTGCTGCATGCAGGGTGTGTGGGTGCCAAGGTCTACTACCCCTGTGCTCAGAAGCTGCAAGAAATCCTAACTTTCCACTCTTCAGCCATGAAAGAAAGTCAGCCTTTGTGGAAACCCACAGACATTTCCATTTGCCTTGAAGCAGCTGAAAGTCTTTGTTGCATCTGGTTTAGGAAGATCTCAGCATGGATTTGGATTTAGGCTGTAAAAAATATGAGTCTTTAAACTGTCTGAGCAGCATACTTGAGAATCACACATGGAAAAGAGGAGTGGGCCAACACAGCACTCTACTGAATGGTCCAGCACAAGGTCCTCCTCTGAGGGGCATGGGCTCAGCTTCACTACAAACAGGGTTATCTCAAAAACCACTCATTTCTAAGAGCACACAGGCTTGGGAGACGGGAGGGAGATTTATTTATACACAGGGAGATGGTGCAGAACAGGAGGCATTTGGAGAGAAGCAGCCTGTGCTTGGCTGGCAAACTGTACAAGTCTTATTTACGCTCAGCTCTTGGCAAGCTTTCCAGGAGTAAGGACTGCAGGATTTGGATCAGAGCTTTGTTCCCTGTGACTCAATTCTTACTCATTAGCTGGCTAGAAACAGAATTAAGCAAACCAGTCTGCTCTCACTGCTTAGGATTTTTACAAAGAGCCTGAGTTCTTACAGACTCCACAGATCCATAGGTGGATTTCAAAGCACTTTGTGATGCATTGAGTTTAACCTCACAACAGCCCACTGAGGTAGGTATGATCGTGGTCCCTTGATTTTGCATGGGGAGGGGAAACAAGCCCCCAAAGAGAGAGCTGGAGAAATAAAAAAAAATCATTAAAAAAACCTGGAAATACCCAGGAGTTCAGGTTCTCTTATAGCCTGTCCCCAGTCCGGAACAGGTTGCAACTCTGTAGTAAGCAGACTGTTTGAGAGGTGAAGCTCTCTCCTTCAGATTTTACCAAGCAAAGCATTCACCTCAACAGTGGGAAGAGTGCTTAAAGCAGGAGCTGGCCCCGCTGACAGCAGAGAAGGCAGCACAGATTAGGAAGCAGATCCAGAGTGAGCATGCCCTGCTTCCATCTGGCTTTCCATGTGTTTAAGGATTCAATGCAACTAAAGATTAAGACATGAGTTTCCTGAGCAGACACTGTCAGACAGGCCATTCGTCGGGGAGAGGAAATCCTGGGAAAGGAAGGTTTTATGGAGCAGTGCCCAAACCAAGGTGCTCCCATGTGTGGGGCACGCCCAAGCCCCCGGCACAGCAGTTCTCTCTCTGGCTGCACACATCCAAGCTGGTTCAGCCATAGGCAGAAGTGCTTTGCAGTGCCCATGCTACTCCCAGTCTCTCCTGCCCTGGCTGGTAATGCACATCATAAAAAACAAATATATACAATATATATATATATATATATATCTTTAGGAGAGCTACGTGTGAGATACTGTATGCTCCATCACCTTTTTTGCTTGTTTTGTTTTTAAGAAGGGAATAAATCTGTGTTTTTCCAAACTAAAATACTGCAAAGGCCACAGTTAGTAAAAAAAATCCCTGTACAGACACAGACTGCAAGAAAGTCTGACCTAGAAAGAAACTCAGGTGTTGAGTTTAGACAAGGAGAACTCCACCTACGTCTCATCCTTTAAGGGGCTTAGATTAGGCTCGGTCTCATCATGCACATTTTGTTTCTTCACAACCAATTCTGACATATCACACAGAGACCACAGGATGGAGGTGAGTATTACACATTCAGATGAAAGCTGCCAGCAGCAAGAGGCTGCAGAGACCATGGGTTGTACTTGGCTTGAATCTCCACCTGGGACCCTCCCTCATCAGGGGGGTCAGGTAGCTGGTAGCTCCCTCAACCCCAAGAGGACCAACTGGTGCTGCTGGACATGTGGCTCTTCCTTTACTACTGCTGTTGGAGCAGGGAAGCAGACCAGTGGACTGATGGTGGAGCCCAAGGAAGGCGTGGGGAAGGCAAAAGAGGCTGTAGGGAGCTATCATGGGCCACCACAGAAGATAACACAGTGAACGGCATTGGGTGTACCTCACCAGCAGGGCCCTTTGCAGTAAGAGATCTCCATGGAAGGCAGGCTGGCTCATGCTAGATACAGATCTTTTCATGGCAAAAGACTGGGCAGGATGAATCCAGCATTTCCACTTGAATCCATCACCACAGATCAGGGCCACTAGGAGGGGCCCGCCTGAAGATGGGTCACCACCAGGCTCGGAGATGGCTCTGGAGTCACACAATGCTCAGCACTAGCATCCAGACAGGCTCATCTTACAAAGAAACCTTTCAAATCCCACAAAACTCAGACAACGCAGAAGTTATGCACTGATGGGCAAAGAAGGCTTTCAAGACAAAACTGCAGTTTTGAGAGCTAACCATCTCTCACAGGAACAGAGAAGCAGCAGGCTATCCTGGCACTGAGAACGGAGAGACTCCCACAGCAGAAAAAGGCCAAGAAAGGTAGGCAGGTTTTCAGCATTCAGACAGTTTGGTATTTCCCAGCTATAGTTGAAGGCGGGGAAGGACATGCTGGAGTATTTCAAGATCACGGTAGTTCTTCAAAGCAAGAGGAGAGCAGTAGAGCCAGCCCTTCCCTGGCTCCCCTCTTCGAGGAGGGAAGTGTTTTTGCCCGTCTGTCTTCCAGACACACTGAACCCCTTGGATATCAAGGGATACATTCCTGCGCGCTTTCTTCTTCCCCTCTGCAGGGCTGCAGACATAGCAGTGTCTGTGATGCATCTGAGAAGGAGCCAGCCAGTTATCCACCCTGTGCAAATGTGCAGCCCCCGCAGGTGTGAGAGGAAGAAGCAGTAAGGCAGACCCCGAGGGCACTGGGGCTAGAGAAACACGTTTGGAAAGCAGACTGGGGAGCTTTGGAGAGCCTGGCAAAGGAGAGGGACTGAACACTGAGACAAAAGAGAGCTGTGGCATGCAGAACTGTTTCACTAACAAGCACTACTAAAAAGAATTTGGAAGAGCAGCAAGATGGGCTGATCCAGGTTGACAAGCAACTTCACAGAGACAGAAACAGACTGCAAAACCATCCCACTATGTTCATGCAGATCCAGCACTGATAAGAAGACACACAGAGAGAAGGAAAAAAAAAACCAAAAAAAACCCCAGATCTTCAGTCTTACAATTATGTAGCTGACACAAGGAAACCTCTCACACTCTCCCACTTCCACATGAAAAGAAACCGTAAGTTCTCTCTGTACAAGCAGACTTCTGTAGAGGAGAGGTGAGCAGCCTGTTCGCAGAAGATACAGGTAGCAAAAACACACACAGAGCGTAAGGCAGCATTCCAACAGAAATACAGACGTTGCAACTGTGTAGAGAAAAAGAGCGTGAGATTTACAATATGCCTGGAAAGGGGAAAAAAAAATCTGTTCTGTCTCCAAGGCTGAGCTAACCAAGCCAAGTCACCCTGTCGCCTCTTAAGATATTCCTTTCTAGATAAGATATCCTAGCTCCCTCCACCCCTTTCCAAATAAAGTGCAGATGGTCAAATATTACTGGTCCATCATCTGCCAGTTTCAGTCAGCATTGGGGAAATAAAACCCAAAAGCAGAATAGTGAAAAAAAATAAAAATTCTAAACAACCCATCCTCAAAATCCCTTAGACTGAAGTCTCGGACTGTAAGCGAAGGACAAATTTATGAGATTTAGGGTCTATGAACTCTTCAGAGAGTTTGATGAAGGGAATTTTCTTCACATTAGCAACAAGGCTGAAGTCCAAGCACTTGAGGACAAAAACAATTCCGTCTTGCAACCCGCTTGTGACTGCTTCCTCGCTAACCAGTGTCCACTGCTTGGAGAACCAGCGATCCCTGTCGTACTGGAGGGTTGGGCCAGGGCTGAGGTAACGCTCCAGGAATGCCTAGCAAGAAAGTGAACACATTAGCACCAGGGAAACAGCAGCCCTGTGACTCTCTCTGCTTCCACGCTCTCTTTCTTTTTCTAGATACAGCTCTGTAAGCATTGGCTCGCAATGCAGGAAGCTATTTCAGCTTCTGGGCTTCAGGAGACATCAGCCCCCCTCCCCCTTGCTATCTCAATGGCAGCAGAACCACCCCCTTGCAGCTGTGAGTGAGATCCCACATTGATCCCAGCGAATGGGTCCACCTCTGTTTCTTCACAGCATTTCCACACTCAGCCCAGAAAGTCATGGGTAAATTCCCAAGAGTGAATTATTGCATTTCTGTTCTCGGGTTGTGTTCTCCAGGTGGTTGTAGGATGCTATTAGGGAGGAAGGCAGAGGGTGGGAGGGAGGACACTGAGGGACCATGTGACCCATCTCCCTCAATGTTCAGTCCCTCCCCGCGTTTGCAGTTCAGCAGTCAGGGTGTGAAGCAACAAACTGACATCTGACCAGGCAGACGACGAGTTACACACACTGTAAGACAGGGATTTAAGCTATAAATAGAAGCAGTCCAAAATGCAGCAGCATGGAAGAGATAAAAGAAGAAAAATGTCCTTTGCAAGTTGCTATCTCCGTCAGTCAGCCAGCTGGGAAAACTGCCCATGACTCAGGGCCACCGCCTTGGACACTTCTTTGATACTGACTCCAGTGCTGAACTGGATATCAGAACAAGTGGCTAATTATCTCACGGGTGCTTTCAGCTGAAAAGAAAAAGGTGCTTCAGAGGAAACACCACTTCCCTTTAAGACCTGATGCAATCTACAAAGTGCTGACTGCATTACAGAAAGCAGATATAAAAATCTCCACTCGCTTTCCCCAGCAACTCCTTGCCCTGTGCACGCACACGCGCTGTCCCTTTATCCTTCCTGCCCTACACTAGGGTTAAAGAGCACATTACCTTTGGTGTCATGTTATTTGTGATGCAGAAGGACAAGTGTTGCAGGATGCTCTCCATGCTGTGGTACTGCTGCTGGCGGGTGGTGCGAAGGTACTTCTGCAGAGCTCTCGCCATGGACGGGAAGATCGCCTGGGCTGCTTCTCGAGAGTCCATCATTTCTCCTGGAGCTTTTTGCTGTTCCTCTGCCTGGAGGCGTTTGATATGAGTGAAGGCCTCCTCTACTGCAACCACAAGCCTGTGGAAAGAAAACCAGCACAGCAAGAGTCACAACACAAGAGGTAGGATGGATTGTAGTTAAGGCAGAGCCTGGGAGTCAGGATTTGCAAGCTCCAGTTCCTATCTCTACCACTGACTCACTGTCTGACATACAAGTTACATAAAATCCACTCCACTGACGATCTGTGAGGTAGACAGCAGCTCTCCCTTTCTTGCCCAAGCCATCCAGAAACTGAGGGTCATAAACCAGGATTATGGCTTTAAAAGCCTGAATGTCGTACTTGGTTCTGCCAACACAGCATAAACATCAGTTACATGACTTAACAAGACACAGCTGCCCTTGTGTTTAAGGCATATCTTTGGAAATGGCAGTTCCAGCATGCAGTGCAACAGCTTGATGTCAGGAAGAGGCTGGCTATAAACTAGCATGACCCAGGATGCAGAGTGCTGTAAGACTGTGCTCACCAGCTGCGGCCTGCTCTGATTTACACCAACTGGGAGCAGACCTTGCATTTCTGGATGACTGCCCTGTAACTCTCCAGTGAACAATGATGAGGTCCCCATCTACCCTCCTAACACTGCAGCCAAAGATATCCTCTGCAAAGTATTCCTGTGTTGGCACAGGTGAGCAAACACTGAGAACACACCATAAAAAGGCAAACATGCCAAATGACACTTGCAAGCCCAGCAGAATTTAACAAGTCAGGGACTATGCTGCAGTCAGTGGGGAAAAAGCAACAGCAATGGAAGAGCCACCCAACAAAATTATTTTGCCTCTCTAGACAGGAAGTGTTTCACACTCAAGTCACCAATTACTGTGACCTTTACACCATTGTCCAATGTATATTAAAGCTAGGAGAAGCTGCCTCAGGACAAGCAGCCGTACAAAGTGCTGCATTCAGGCTGTATACAAAGAACAGCACGAGAAGCCCTGACCCCTGTAAGTTTTGTTTAATTTGACTTGGAGAACAGTGGAAATCAGTTTCTAATCTCTTTGTGTCCTTTTGTTGCAGCTCTGACCTTCCTTCTTTGTAACATCTGGCATGCTCTTCTAGTGACTGATGGTTTTGCTCATACTAAGCAGCTGCTCTAACCAGCCTCATCAAGAAAGAGAGACATGCACACATTAGGATACTATACTGCACAGAAAAGAAAATTTAAGATCCTATTACCCCATGGCTGGAAGAGAGCCTGACCAACTGCAGCTATAGAGCATAGGTCAGACCAAATCAGGCCAGGGGGACACTGCGCCAGCACTTTCCCAATGAAATACAAGCTGCCAAAATAAAACACAACACAAGCCAGCTCCATCCAGTTATGGCACATTCCTTCCAAACATAGGGGTGCCTGTCTGTACGCAGCTCCCCTCAATACGTTAGGTATGTTAACTACAAACAGTAATTAGGTTCTCAAGCAAACAAAGACACAAACCCTCTGGGGTCACACCTCACCAAAATGTTAACTCCACAGCCTGTGACCAGCAGAAAACATCTATTTATTTACAAAATAAAACAGAGGCAGTCCTGGTAATGCTTTTCCCCCCCAGTTCATTTATAAAAGACAGGCAAACTGCCCCTTTTAGTTGCCTGTAAAAACATATTCTTTCCTCTGCCATGAAGAGGCAATACCAACTGTTCCACCAGCTCTGCCCTTGGATTACTCGAGCCGAGATGACAAGCCTGAGCACAGGGGAAATAATGGGATTTCCTACAGCAAGTAACTATGGATTTGTCAAGCACTGGACTGTTCCCTAATCCATGACATCACATTAGCTTATCTGGCACAATATACACAAGCTCTGCTTATGTATTTTCTTCAGATAACTCTAGTTTTCAAGCTGTTCCTGTCCCTTGTGCATCTGGGTTTCATATGTTCGCGTACCGTGACAGATTTACAGCCACCCCCAGCCCTTAATCAAAAATCCCCCTCTCTGAACAGGCTCAGCAATTCTATCATGACTGAGCCTCCAAAGAGTGGTTCAACATCAGCTGAGCAGCACTGAGGATCAACCCTGGGGAAAGGACACCTTTACCTTGCACGACGCTTTTTAACTCGGCGCTCGTGGTCGGCCTCTTCGTAGTAGAGCTCGTTGTGGCTAGAGTCCCTGCGCCGGGCTGCGGCTGCGATCATGGCACGGGACTGCCCCGAGGCGTTGTTCCCTGGGCCTTCCACAAGAGGAGACAAGAAGACGGGCATTACTGTCACAGAAGGGAGCTGGGAAAGAGCAGTACCACAAAGCATCTGCCACAGGTGTGCCGCAACTCTGCCCCTACCCCGTCTACACAGCTGGGGCTACAAATGCTTCCCCAGACCTCATGAGCTCTGTAGAAAGCCCGCTGGACAGCACATGCTTGGAGAGCAGCATTCTTCCTAGCTCCAAGGATGACAGTGGAAAGGGAAGTTAGTAGGGATCTCACACAAAGGCGGGTAATACGCACATGCCAAGGATGCAACTTACCATCCATTATATGTGCTTTCAGTTTGACAGCAAGAACAGCTGCAACGCCCCACATTTCAGCAACAAGACAGTGTGAGAACAGAAGAAACATGGCGTTGGAAAGGGGAGAAAGACAAACACAAGAACATCAAGAGACACAGATATGAATGAATGAAAACCAAAGTTCAGGCAGTTATACATGGAAAAGAAAAGCAGGATGCAGAGACAACAGAACCATCTTCAGACAAAGCACCAAGGTTTGCAGAAGGGTAGGTGCTTTCTGAACAACAGGTGTGCCACAGGTTAGGCTGGGGTCTGTGCATGCAGCAACTCTAGAGAAGCATCTGCTATCAGAGCTTCTATTGCGTCTATTCCCTGAACAGGGAATCCATGATCTGCTCCTGAACACCCCAGCAAATGAAAGAGGAGTTTACAAGACCTTAACTAGTGACCGTACAGTGCAGGAAAGGTCTAGGAAGCTCCCTGCTCTGGCTGTTTGGGCAGGGATGTGGTAGAAAGGGAGAAAATGTTACCCTTGATGAGTTTACCAACTCTTCTACCCAACACAGGATAAAAAAGGGAAGCCTAAGACAGTCTCCAAACCACCAAGTGCTTTTTTCCAACTGCTCTTACCTGGCAGTGACTAAGGCCCATCAATTGCACAGACATGCTTAAATTACTCTTACGCTTATGTAAAGGCAGCTTTTATTTATTTTTCCTAAAAATCACAAACTGATTTCCAAGACAGAAGCCTGAAGCTCAACAGTAGGAAGACCCATCATTCAAACAGATGACTCCTAAAAAGTCTGAACACTTCAGACTTTGCTTCACAGACTTGAAATGGAGAATACTACTCAAGGGAGACACTGGCTCCCAAATTTGGGTTAGAATTATTAGAAGCCTTTTTGGCTATGCCTGGTGATGGAAATTCAGGTTTTGAAGGTGAGCCTCCCCACTCTGTATAAGATTACAGCAAGATGTTTTCCCTTCCTGGCTGCTACAACATTAAATACAAAAGCTGCCAACAAATTAAGCTGCTTAATAGCGTTACTGCTTTTTCACACAGAGGGTGTAAAAGGCTGTCAAAACGCCAAGGCGAGCTGCAGCCAGAACTACACTCCTCTTTGTAAAGAAGATGGGAATGCTTCTGAAGAATATGCCTCTAAGCCTGAGATTTCCACATCTACAAAGGCAGAAGTGTTGCACAAGGAACAGCCCAGGGATCCTGTACTGCCCCAAAATGGAAAGTAAAAGTTTTGAGTCCCTACCAGGCTCATCAGCTTGCAATTAAGAAGGCCTGGCCAGCCATTTCTGCAGCTCATTTCTGGTTCCTTATATTTCAACTAGTTTAGGAGCTGCTAACTCACAAATCTAATTCTAATGCCACTGGACTGACAGTTTTTCCTCCAAGCTTGAGATACCCCAGTAACTGCTACAGAATCAGGCACCCTGCTACTTCTTAAAGAGATGCTGCACCAGAAGTAAGCTGGTAATGGGAACAGCATATCCTGCAGTATGGTTTGAATGGTGCTCAGACACAGGGATCTGGCAGCTCTCACTTTCCATACACCGGGCCTCACTGCGAATGAGCAACTGGAATGCAAGATCTCACCCCTGGAAAAGTGCAGAGCAAGTTGGGTTACTTCTCTCTTACTGAATTAATTCTTTTCCATCTCCAAGCTTCTTCACTCTGGGAAGCAGAGGACATGGAAGAAGAAAGCCTGCCTCTCTGCCCTCCTCCTGCTTCCTTTCACCTCAGGTTTGGGGAAAAACGAAGAATAAGGCTTTGAAACTTCTACCAAAAATATAAAAAATTAAAAAAAAAAAACAAAAGACATTGTAGCCTTGTTAAGGCAAAGGAAAAACGCAAGTCACATGGCTGCATTGACTGACGTTCATATTTCAGCGTCTACAGCACACATAAAGCCACCATGCCCAGCTAAGTTCCTTCCAGCTCTCAAAGCCTTTCAAACTACTCAAGCCTTTCAAACTCTCAAAGCCTACAAACCTACTTATATGCAGGACTTACCACATCTTCATGGGGTTTCAACCGTGCCTCACTGAAGAAGCTGCCCCATGCAACTTCCATCAACGCTCTTCCATCAGAGGAGTGCACACTCTTATGGAAGCTCAGATGGCTGGACACACCCTGCTTATCAAGCCTAGCTTTTACTGACAGAGCTTCAGAGTGCCAAATGATTAAGTTCAGTTTTCACTGCTTTGAGTGTCCTCATGGATCCAGTCAGCCATCCTCCCACTCATATCCTCAAAGCCCAAGAGCTGAAACAAGTTTGCAGAACAGTAAGGCTCCATGGGAATAGTTATCTGTCTTGGCATTTTCCCGCAAACTGCTGAGCATCACGATGACTTGGAATCACAGCCAAGCATAAGACACGTACAGCTAATTTACCGCTAAGGCTGCAAGCCTGATGAACATTTCTTTCCCTGTCAACTGCTGCTTACACAGTTGCTCCTCCCCACATTGGTATAAACCTCCTCAATTTTCCTGAAAGCTGCCCACAGCATCTGTGCAGTGAATGACTGGGGAACAGATCTAGGTTAAAAGTTGCATTTATTGTACTAGCACAACCAAGGAGATGACCTAAGGGCGACAAGCAGCAGAGGCTGCCCAAAGCAAGCAGCAGTGCCAAGAAACTCTGTCAAGCCATGTAATCGTTAAGCCTGACCCAAAACTTGGCTGTTTTCACCTGGCAAAAACAAAAGCCTTTTTGTGGGCTAAACACATCTGTAAAGTCATCTGGAACCAGCAACCCCTGCACCCTTAGGAAAACTTCCAGCAAGAGACTAGGATTTGGCAAAACAAAAAGGTGAGAATGCGTGCATAACAAAGCATGAGGCCAGCCCAGCCCTTCCCTATCCCACCCATTCTCAGAGACTACATTTCACCTCACCTACCATCAACATTGTAGACTTTCAGACCAGCCATGTGTTTGGCAGCACGGGATTTGGAGGCTGTTAACAGCGCTGGGTTGTAGACCGGGAAATCTCTGTAGTAATTTTCCAGAACCACCAGTGCAGCTCGCTGGATGCTAGAGGAAAAAGAACAGAAGATAAACTCTCAGAATGCAATAAGGTCTTCTATTTTCTTTTAAAATAAAAGTTTTATGGCAGAAGAAATAGCCATGTTATTTAGAAAAAGGCTGTCACACCCATGAAAATTGTGCAACACACGGAATATTAAATACTGAGGCTCTCCCTAGGACCTAAAATCTTGTCTGGGATGCTAGAAATGTCTCTCCACGCCTCAACAGGAAGACGATAGGAAAGCCCTGAGCAAGGGCAGTGTCAGTAATGTGCCAGGCTACCTGCAGCATGGCAAAACGCGGACAGTGCTCAGCTCCCTGGCATGTCCAGGCCAGGGATCAGCATGTCCTGCTGGCTTTGTGTGGCCAGCCTGCACAGAGGGACCAGCTCAGTGCAGATGCTTTTCCATTTGAGTCATTTCCAGCCGCACCTTGCAGCTTCTCAGATCTCCTCTATCCAAGCTCTGACAAGAGTCCAATGTTACCAGCTTTCACAGCATGATAAGATCATTGCCTTAGGAACACGGCTGCCTGAGAATGAATTATCCCAGTAGTGCCTGTTAAATCCCAAGTAAGGGACAGAATCGAGGCAGCATCACAGTTCGTTTCATTTGGAACCCACAAAAATTGTAAGGGAACTGCCAACATATTTGTTGGCAGTTATTTGTGAAATTCACACTTACCAACTAAGCCTGTCATAAGGAGAGCAACCAAGTACTCTCACACATGTTACAACATAGGGGAGAAAAAAAAAAAAAGAGAAGAATAGTAATGTGGGAAAACAGACACAAACAAATTAAGACCTACATTCAATTCTCATCACTGCCACTGATTCAACGTGTGCTCCCAGAGGAGCAATTTAATTTTCCCGTGCCTTGTGCTAATATTAACTTCTACATCGCACCCCAGTAATTCAAACTCACATGCACTACCTCTGTCACTCTCACCATCTCGTGGCCCATCTCCCACCCAGCAGCGAATGAAGTAGAGATGCAGTCAATCTACAAGATGCTGGGGAAGACAAACAAATCCAGACTTGCTCAGTGTGTACCTTCCTCCTTCACTATTATGGTACAGCATCATCTGTCTTGATAGCTGTACACTTTTAAGATGATCAATCAAGGTTTTAAAGCAAATTCCATCTTTAGGACACCACACTAACTACAGCATCCTCTGGGAGCTTAATTCTTCAGATACCAATTCTAAACATTATCTCATATCAGGTATGTTAAAAGCAATTTCAGTTAAGCAGTTGGCTAACGATATGTAATGAAGGCCACTGTTTAATCAGGGAAATAATATTCCTTTAACAAAGACCTGCAGATGGACAGCCCACAGCCAGTTTACTTCTCCCTGCCAAACTCCAAAACAAAATTTCACAAAAGAAATCATAGCTGCAGCATATATTTTCCCTTCTGCCTGTACTCAAACATGACTGAGTTTTTCCACGTCTGCTTCCCAGGAAGAAAGGTGAAACTTGATGAACTTTGTCTCAAAACGTACCATTTGGAAACAAGAAGATAAAAACAAGAACAGTTATACTTTGGCAGTGCAGGGCACTGGTTTCAGACAACACTGGGACATCAGTGGCAGCAGTGGAAATGTCTGGGAGGTGTTCCACTGGCCAGCTGGCTCTGCTGGGGCATAGGAGAGCATGATGCACTTTAATGCACACACATTTTCCCTGGGCCCCACAGAGGCTGTTATCACAATAGCACCAGTTGTTCGTTCCTACCCCAACACTGACTTACTTACCCCTCTGATTCACTGGCACACATGCGCCAAAATCCAAACACGATGAAGCTGTTAGATTGCAAAACTCAGTCGTTGCTGCCCTGAATATTAAAGCCCTGTTACTTTCTACTGATGCAGTTTCCTAAATTTCTATTTAGGAATCCCATGCAATTCATCACAGGCCCACCAGGTGAGGGGGACAGCTGGGCTGGGACTCTTCCAACTCTCTTTTAAAGAAAAGAAGAATTAAAGAGAAGGTGGTGCAGCCGAGAAAATTAGAAGGGTGACCATAATTAGCCAGGGTGAGGGGAAGGCTGAATCAGAGCCCTCTGGGCAGCGTTGCTTAACCTTTTCACCCACATCAAGGGGAAACCTCACCCGGCTGCAGGTGGGAGCTGCAGAGCAGCAAGCAGCCTGGCTATCCCTGGCACAGCAGAGGGACCCAGCACACTTGGGCACTCCAGCAGCCCCCAGAAGCGAGCGAGGGAAGCCTTGAGCCTCCTGCAAAATGCAGTTCTTTGGGATTTTCCACAGCAGGCCAGACCCTCTGCTGCCATAGCAAACAAGGTGCTTCAGTGGCAGCCTCCTCCCCACCCACACACCAGCTCCGCCAGGAATGGGAACTGGCAGCTGGCCCACAGCTCGCACTCGGATGCCTTTCCCTGCAGAAGTGTCTCAGGAGGAGCTCAGCGCTGCATCCACCCACTGCATCCATTCACTCTGCACTTCAGCAGATGAAGGCCTCTTGTATGCACGATTTCAAAAGAATGGGGAGAGGTGGGAGGAAAAGGAACAGAAAGTTTCAATACCAGACTGTCCATTTAGGGAAGGCCAAAGCAAAGACCCTGTTTATGTCCTGCAAAGAGCATCTGGCAGCCAAATGTAATTCAGGCATAGGAACAAAATACCACAGCCCAAAACTGCAGATCGGGATGTAAAAAGCATTTTCAGGCAACAGAAACCTGTGACACAGACAGGACCTCCTGCGCAGGACTACAGCCTTGTAAAGGCAGCATGAGTAAAATCCTACTTTTTTTGCTTCGTACTTTGTGCAGTTTGAGTGGGATTTGAAATAATTTGTTTTTATTATCTTTCTTCTTCTCCTCCTGAAGAAGGCCATGTCACAGCACGCTGCCAGCAGGGAAAGCAAACAAGCAGATCCGGCAGCAGTGCTGCGTACCTCAGCAGCATTTGGCAGCAGAGAGAGGCCGAGTCCTTAACAAACAGCAATGAATTAACTTCTGTGGGATCTCCAAGGAAATGGAGGAGGGGACTGTGTGACACAAAAGCACAACTGCCAGCTTTTCCCTGTCAAAAGATAAGTCATGAGCAACCTGCTTGAGTACCTGTTGCTATACAGGATTTTGGTATCTGAGGTCTCAACACTGTGTCGCTCACTCAGAGGCCGTCTTGGTTTTTATCTGCCTTCCCTGACATTGCTACACCACCACTGAAACTGCTTTTAGAGGATTTCCAGGCAAACGAGCCAGTGCTATACTGAGAGCACAAGGAAACCTGCTCATGTCATGAGAATACCAGCTTAGAAGCTGCTGCTTCCTGGAAAAATGGTGCTGAGTCTGCTGTAGTGGTGGGAAGATGGACAGTAAGAAGGGGAGTGGTGAAAAAAAGAGATTAAAGTCACATCTCTACGCTCAAAGTTGTCATCAGACACAAAAAGATTGCAGTGGTGTCACTGATGGGGTTTTAGAAGTTTTGCGCTTTGCTTTCTGAGCTAGGAAGGCAGCTTGCCATGGCTCTGTTACCCACTGAACACAGGGGTTCCTCACAGTGTTGCAGCAGATACAGATCTAAACACACACCTAGAAAGAAGTAAGGTGTTTGCTACAAGAGCATGAACTTCCTTACCCTGCCACGGAGGCAAAACCCACAGGATCAGAGCTTAGGGTGAGCCAAGCATCCAAAATCCACAGGGAGAGTCAGAGATTGGTTCTATACTTATTGAGGGCTGAGCGAGCCCAGGATTATTTCACTACATGGCTCCCAACACAGACTCATCTCCCCCAAACAACGTTTTTTAAGTGCTGCAAAACAGACACTCAGCATCAAAACAAGCCAAGGACTCTGGGCATGCTAAATACATGCCACAGCCAGTTGGGAAGCTCTGGCATCTCAACGAGAAGCTGAGCAAGAACTGCAGAGAGCAACCCTCTGTGCATAGCCAGCTTTGTCTTACAGGTTGCCTCCAGCCCACAGCTGCATCAGGTCCATCTACAGGAAGTTGCTGAGGTCTCCTTACTCCCTCTGGGATGAGATGCCAAGCAGATGCCAAGACAAGGAACTCCTTCAGCAGCCGCACCAAGCAAGCCAAGCAGAAAAACACCTTTTGATCACCATAACTACAGTGGCATTTCAGCCTAGTATAGCTGGGAGAACAAGACCGCAGCCCCTAGGAACAGGAAAACCACATTCTCTTGTCAGGCAACCACAACTGAAGTCTCCACTGGGCTCAGGGAGGAGGCAGGCAGGCACAGTTCTCTCTCCCCAAAGGAGCAGGCATCGAGCTACCAGGACACAGTTTGTTTTAGATGTGAGCAAACAGCCGGTTTGTGTGGAGTGCATGCAAGCATAAACGCAGCACAGAGAGCTTGTCCCACAGCCTTCAACCTGAATGAGAACAGGACAGCAAGTTGTTGTTTGCTTGGTGGGGTTTTTGGGGGGTTGTTTTTTCTTTCCTCTCTTCATTAGCAGCCCAGCCAAACCATCCAGCACAAAGGAAAAAAGAAAGGACCACTGCCAGTCTACTACAAATCCTGCTCTTATGTTGTAACCTTTTTATTTGGAAGCAAAGCTGTGAGTATGGAAATGGGAATTTTTAAAACATTGGCTTTTATAAAAGGGCACGATCGAACTTTTTAGAAAAAGAGTCTGCTCCTTTAAATGATATGACCCAAACAAGCTCCTTATTTAATACCTCCCTAAGGAGCCCTATAAAAGTATTCCCAGGCCAGTGCTCAGAAGATGCTGCTACAGAAGTGCGGAGTGCTAAGTTTGAGCAAGCAGCTATAAAAACCCAGTAAACCCACAGGCATGCACGCTCCCACTGCAATCTCCTTCTCAGAGGCTTTCTAGCCTGATTTCAGCAAGTTAATTGGTCTTTAGAACACAAGCATTTTTCCCCAGTCACCTTTACTAGCAAGTATCAAAAAGTCCAGTAAGATGGTTTACTGGGAAAAGCAAGACACTGCTGGGGTGACAGCTCTACACCTCTTCCTTTCCTCAGTAGTGGAACACAGTGACAAGGAAGGCACAATCACGAGGATAGCTGTTAGCCCTGTTTTGACATTCAGTGAACACAAAAGGTAAGCTGCATAAACCTAACAGGTTTTAGAAACAAAGGAGGGCCTGAAGCACAAGAGCTGCTTCCAGTGGGATGCAGCAAACACTTTTTCCACAAGAAAGGAAAGGCTGAAGACCTTGCTGAGTCCAAAGTCATGCCGGGGTTCACTGCCTGCAATTTTAGGATGCCTGATGGCATGGGGTCAGCTCAGGTAACCAGGAGGTCTGTCCTTCTAGGCCCCTTATAGAAGAGTGAAGGGCAATTTGTCAGTATGTGGCTTGCCTCAGCCTGGCCATGAGCTTGCGTCAGGAGGGCCTGCAGGGCCACATGTGAAAGGGCACCTTGTGAAGGGGCTGAGCTCCTCCCACAGCAGCCAGCTGCCAGGAGTGTGGGCTGCAAGGCAACCGACTCTCATCCTCCTTGCTAAGGTCTCTCAGCAGGGGGAACAGTGTGCCTGGGGGGCTTCAAGCACTCCCTCAACATGCAAAACCACATGCTATAGCCCAGAGTCAACCGTAGTGTTCAGGCTGCTCTTTTTAGACAGCAACAGCCCTGTGAAATACTCTAACAGCTCTCAAGCTGGATTCTTCCATCCCCTTTGACCAGATGAAGGGCATTCAGACAGATGAAAGCACTATCTTTGAATCTCAAACCCAATTCCATGCCCTCAGAGGCTAACCGTGGCCGAATTGGTTCCTGACAGCAGCAGCACAGGGATCACAGCCCCAGCTGAGAATTGTTTTTTTCTGAGCATGCTGCCAACACAACGAGTAGCCAGTTTCCATGCCACAGTTCTGCAGAGTGGTGGGATGTCCTCAAGGGAGCTACTGAGAATACAGACTTGCTTATTTAGGGGGAAAAAGAGAAACAGCTACTGGCTGCTCGCATCGACGCAAAACCGAAGCTGTGAAAGGCTTCCTTTATCTATTGAGCAAACTGAAAGGTTGGGAAGGAGGGTAGAGAGAAAGGAGTGGGGGGACAACTTCAGTGAAAAGATGACTAGAGGAAGCTGCTGCCGAGCTGTCCATGCATAGCAACACTGATACGGGTTAGGATACCCAACAGACAGAGATACAGAAAGGCCACTGGCTTATCTAGCTGTAGCCCAAGTAGCTCCCCTTGTCCATACCCAACTCAAAGGCTGGTGACCAATCTACAGACGCTGCTGAAGCTGATCTTACAGTTTAAATGCAGAGAACACAATCCCAACACCTCTCCTCAGCCCCATCTCATAAATTCTGCCAACTCAAGCCTATGCACACCTTCGGCACTAGGATAATTAAGAAGACTGAAGAAGTTGAGCTGGACTAAATGACCCATCCACAAACATAAACTACAGAGCCATATAGATAACACAGAGGTATAAATACCAGCTCAGCCATTCAGCTTGCTGTGCAACTATACAAGGTTTCCTTGGGAAGGCAAAGGGAGAATCAGTCACTTGACAAGACGATTTCCTGCAGCAGCATCAGTTTAAGAAATGATATGAAACCATGATCAAGCATTTCATAGAATCATTAAGGTTGGAAAAGACCCCTCAGATCACCTAGCCTAACCATCAACCCATCCCCACCATGCCCACTAAGCCACATCCCTCAATGCCACATCTACATGTTTCTTGAACACCTCCAGCGACGGTGACTGCAACACCTCCCTGGGCAGCTGTGCCTTACCACTCTGTCTGAGAAGACATTTTTCCTGATATCCAACTTGAACCTCCCCTGGCACAATTTAAGGTGTCTCTCATCCTAATATTTATTCAACTGAAGGGTGAAATGTGTTCTTTGAGATTTGTAAGTAATCTAGCACAGAACTGCCAGTACCAAACTCAATTTGCATGAGCTTCTTCACCGTGCTCTTACATCAGAAACTATAAGCAAGAGTTTGTCTTTTAATAAACCAAAAAAAATCCACCATATGCAGAACTCCCCCAAATTCTTAAACCTCACTTCATTCACATGTAATTTTAGCACAGAACATAACTAAAGTTTTAAAAAAAGAAAAGTAATTATCTCCTTTTTCCTCTTCACATCCATCAGGCTGTATTAGATAACAGCATCAGCTGCTGAGTTCACAGTTCATCTTTGAAAAACATAGATAAAGTGTTTGAGGGAAGCTTGACCTCTTTTAAAAGTGTGTACACACCTGAAGTTGCTCTTAGGACTGTAGGAGTTTTGAGCAAGTCCTAAGGCGCAGGGGATGTGATCCTGACCCCTAGCTGTTTATGCATTTAAAAAAAAATCAGCTCAAGTGAAACATCACCTTCTGAATAGATAAGCTGATAATAATAACAACAAGAACTCCCCCTGTCTCAAGACTGGAATAGTCAGTGCGTGTAGACACAGAGTGCCCACCCCTAGAGCGCCCAGAAACCTTGCAGCAGCTGCACAAAGTGCCCTACTGCTTCCAGTCCCCAGTACCAATTATCTTGCAGCAGTGATGTGTCTCCTCTTCCCATCATGCATGTATGCTAGAGTCTGAGCCTCTAAAAAGACAATTAAGAATGCAGGAACCATCACGTACAGCAAGAGATTTGTAAAGAGACACATTTTCAGAAGCTTGACCATGCGATATGAAAGGCCAGAGCTTACAGACATCTTGCATACACTATACAGGAACTCTTCAAGTTACATTAATAGTTACAAAGTACTCTTTCTTTCTTTCTTTCTTTCTTTCTTTTTAATGAAAGCTAAGAAATGCAATTTAAATTCCAAGGAAACAACAGAAAGAAAGCATTCAAAGTTTCTTTGGCAGCAAAGCCAGCATAGCAATGGGACTTTAAGGTTAGATGGAGAAGCCTGCCTGGACACCAGCAAAGCCCTGCACATAAAGGAGCGCCTGATCCAACCCACAGCTCTGCCCAAGCAAAGCTTCTCATTTTAAAGCCAGCGGCACCCAGAGATTCTGCAAATGCTGCTGAGGCTGTGGGAACATGATCCGAGCTTTCAGGCTGAGCATCTCCAACCCAGACCCAAAAAGGATGCACATTAGCCTTCACTAACCTTTGACTTTTAGGGAACACAAACCAGCCAGCAGCCTTCACGTTGCATTTTAAGTCCTTCCTTACATGACAGGAGCCTGTCTGCCAGAATGGCTCTCCCAAAAGCTTCAGCCAAAGACTCAACTTGATCTAAATGGTGCAAGAAAAATTTAAGCGTAGAGGTACACTTAAACGGCTGGGAGGGGAATCAAGTTATAAGTGAAAATACTGCCCTCAGATTTGTGGCCAAAAATTCTTCAATTACCACCCAACTCCTTATTAACTCTTCCCTATTCCTTCAGGGTAGGTAGTTTCCAGTTTTCTTAAACATTATTTGGTTTCTGCTGTATGAGAACTGTAAATTCTTAATTTCTTACACTTTAAACAAAAATGATGCCTCCTCCTTTCCCCCTAAGGACATACTCCTTTGCAGAATATTTGTATTTCACCATTCACCACAAAAACTGGCTGTTAAAGATTGAGGGGGTGGATTCTTATTTTTTTTTCTTCAGCATTTGAAGATAAAAGCATCTTCATGGCCACAAAATTTGTTCAGCAGCTTAGAGAGACCATCTGTCTCTGTGGGTGGTACACACCGGCGACTTTGGAGGGCAGAGACGGCGGGGGGAAAGAAATTACATGGCAAATGCCTTGAGTACGGGGCAGGCTGGAGAGCCTGCTGTTGTACTGCTGGATGCTGGTTGTTTAGAAAGACAAACCGACAAGAAAAAAAATCCCAGCAGATGAAACCAGTGGCATTTCCTCCTCACCACCCCTTTCAGAAGGACAAACCCAGCAACTCCCCATTACAGCAAGTCATGCTGTACTACTGTACTGACCAGGGGAATTAATAATTGACTGCGGGCCCTCTACTTACAAGTATGCTCGTAAACTTTTAAAGTATTAACTATTCAAAAAATGTGAGAGCTCCAGGGTGTAGCAATCACCCCGAGCTACCAGCCACTGCTTCTTGGTGCATTCACAGGGGCAGAACACAACCCTTACCTAGGCTGTAGTCTACCGTGCCCAATTCCAAGCTCCTCTTGCAGAAGGATGCAGCACAGCTTGTGCACACGGGTAGTGTAAATGCAGATTGGTTTGTCCTGAAAAGCACGGCCCAGGAGTTTGTGAGGGTTTGTGTTTATGTTGTTATTTTATTGGTACACCTGGAGCTTGTGAAATACAACTCTGTATTACTGCAGCACCTCACATAAGGCTCCCCACGCGCACAGCAGAGGGATGCACAGAAAAGCAAGGCAGCCGAGATCAAACAAGAAGAGGGGGATAGGCAAGATGACTGTGGGCCCTTCAGTCTCTTGAGCCGTCATCTTTATCAACGTTAAGAACAGCTCTGTGTGTAAAGCTATATATAAAGCCTTCTGAAAAGCGCACACAGAGACAAGAGGCTAGGAAAGCATGCTCCTTTCAAGAAAAACAGAGCCCTATCAGACTTCACCACATCAGAAGTTCCCAGATGAGCAGTGCACGCGGTCAGAGATACTGACGGTCTATTCCGGATTTCCAACCCCACATCTAATGAGAAGCATCTGACACTACTGGAGCCTGCTGTTCACTACTGTCACAAATAAACATCCTTTTAATGAGGTGTTACTCTGACCCAAGTAAGAAGTCCTCGCCGATCTTTGCTGGCAACACACCCCACACACCACACACCATCAGACAGATCCTCATAAAACAGAGGCACCACTGCTATAACTCATCCCCAGCATCAAAGCAGGCCTTCCATCTGCTCTGCAGGGAACAGCAGGCAGTATTAGAGAGGCTGAGGGAAAATTTGCTTCTGCAGTTCCACTAGTACCCTCACAGTAACAGCAAACATGCAATTCACCCTTGGTGGCACCATTCCCCCGGAGGCAAGTTCCTCAAGCCCAAGAATGGAAGCGTAAAGAGAGATTCAGCCCAGCTTTGGAGAAAACAGGCCGGGCTAAAAAACATAAAAAGGTGGTTGTAAACACCCAGTTATGTGAAATGCTGCTAGGGACACTGGCTTGGAGGGTCATGTCTGACACCTCTCTTTGTCAGTGCTAAAGAAGCCGCTCTGGAGCATAGTTAGGTTTCTTCACTAACTTCACACTTGAGGATGCAATTAACACCCATTTAGCAAGAACTTCTTGGGAGGAGAGAGTACTTAAGGCTGGTGCTCATCTGGCTGGGCGAAAGGGGAGGAGAAAGACACTGAAACAAATGCTCATCAGGGTGCTTTGCGTGGAATTCAGGGCTGAGAAAGGAGGCTGATTTCACACAGGCTAGAGAGCATGGATGTCCAATCCTTTGGTTTGCCTGGGCCATATTGAGTGAAGAGGAATCGTCTGAAGTTACATCTTTGAAGGCAGCACAGAAAGTATTGCCTTGTAATTATTTCCATGGAAACTACAACCGATAAAATAACACAACAACGCTATTTAATAGAGCAAGTTCTCAGCCTCAAAATACTATTTTGTCAACACAGTCACAATCACTAGCTACGCATTTTCACCAGCAATGAACAAGAGCCTGCATGCCACGCTCCTAACAATCTGCACAGTGGAGGTGCCCTAGTATTGACACCTACCACCGCTGTGCTCACATCCACTGCTTGGTTTCCATAAACGTTCAGCAAGTGTCAATGAATGTCACTCGGGGCCATTTTTCCACATGGAGGAATTCAGTGACACACCTTTGCTTTGTATGCACTCCCATGTCAGATGTCATTCTGACAGACTGTCCCTCTGCTGCCATCTGTCACACAGCAACAGTTGGTGGAAAGGCTCAACCTCTACTGCCACACCACCAACATCCACCCCTGATGTTGTGGGTCAACATAACAACGTATCAGGCATTTTTTTCAGAGCACCTCTCAAATATATAATAAAATTATATATTTTATGTATATAAGTAACAATTTAAGTAAGTTTTGTTAGTGCTCTTTTTAATTAAAACACGTACAAAAGAGCAACAAAAACATAAAACTAGTAGGATATTTGACCCTGCCTTTATGAAACTAACGCATCATTCTGCTTCAATGCGCCAATGTTTGGCTGGTGCTGAGGGGCCAGGCTGGGCAGCCTGGCAGGAAGAACTGCTGCCATGATGGCACAGGGAAGGGATGGGCTGCACTACAATTAGGCCAGGCTGTACATGGCCCATAGGCTGCAGGTTGGACATGCCTGGGCTAGAGGCTCTGGTGACAGAACTGTTTTGCAAAATAGCTCATTTGTGTAACACGCTGCTGTAGGGAGCTCCTGTAATTAAGGCAGTGGCACAGTTAATGTTTTGCTACAGAACAAGATACAAATTCACCTCAATCTCTCATCATAGCGTTTATCACTATGGATAATGGCAAGGGTTGAAAGAGAAACGAGGGACAGTTGGAGTAATTCCTCTAGTCCCTGGGAAGGCAGGTCCAGCAAACCACAGGCAGGGTAGAAGGACGTGGGTGTGTAAGCCCAGACAGCGTCCAGCTAGGTTTATCACAGCAGACACAGCATTGCTTTGCAGTCATGCTTTTGACCACCCAACTGGAAACAGAAATAGCCTGCAAGTGCAGGGGATCGATCACAATCAGAATGATCAATTTAATGAGATGCACATTAGGAAGCTCCTTCACCAGAATGCAGCAGGGTTTTAGCAGCTTTTGCCTCAGGCAAGATGACATCCAGCCTCCTAAGCCTATATATTAAGCTGATACTTTTATCCATGCCGAAAAAAAACAGAAACAAAAGATGTAATGGAAACTTTCCTTCCTTTTAGAAGTTAGGGAAATTTTAGGACAGTACAACCTCGAGAGAAGTATTGATACAACTCCATGAAAGTGCTCTCTATGCAGCTGAAATGCTGACCAGGTCTTACTAATGAGAAGAATTTCACCCTTGATAAGGGGGACAACACTTAGCTGCTGCAAAATAAGACATGAAAAGTGAGCTGCTGCATGAAGAAGCTTCTTCTCTTCTTCCCTTAATCCCCTATATACTACCTACATACATCCCCTATATACTACACACAGAGACCTGTTAGATCTGTAAATACTGAGCCTAGAAATCACTTTTGTAATCAGTAGGTTCAACAGATACAAGAATGTCAACCTTGGAACAAAAGAAGCATCAGTTTCCACCACACAATGCTCTTTTCAGTTTTGTTTTGTACTGAACGTAAGGGTTCAAGCACCACCTATGGAACAGCTGCTCCTCTGCCTCAGTTCAGCCAAGAGACAGACTCCCCTTCCAAAAAACACTAATGCATCTATTTTGTTTTGTGAGCCTGTACAAGCCACAAGATTTCTCAATAAGATATGGCTAACTCCTGCAGGGAAGATGCAGGCTCTTCAGAGACATACACCTGTTTCAAGGAACCATCTGCTCTCTTCTTGTATTTTCAAACCACAACTCAGCAAACAGTCATCCAAATACAGATGGTAAACACAAGGATGGACAACGCTCTGACAGACATTTTCTACTGCTCCTCAGTACTAAGCTTCCTTTGATTATATGGACAAGGAACATCAACCAGCTCATATCAGTCTGCAAAAGCTGTGTCCTGACTCAAGTTGTATGGAAGGCGACCATGGAATAACCAACTTCCCTACTTGTCAGTTCAGAACAAACTATCATGGCCATGCTCCTCATATTAATACTGCAGGGAGGAGAAAAAGCCCACTCACAGACATTTCTAACCTCAGAAAACCAAGACTACAACATTCAGTCTACGTGTAGGATCAATAATTACCATGCATGTTTGAAGTAATTCACTTTCCTGAGTTGTCTAGACCAGCAAAACTCTAGGGTGGGGAAAGACAATTCACTGGAGAGAAAAGGACTGCATCCAGCACTTGAAAAGGAGGGCTTTCTCCAGCAACTCCTTATCTACATTATTTCTGAGCCATCCAGAAAGAACTGAATTATGGATGATAGATGTCATCCACATCCCAGTAACAGCAAAGCAATCAGCCTTTCAACAGGAAAGTTATCAACTGTCACTCTTCCCCACCTTTGTTTGTTCCCTTTGTTTTTTCTTCCAAAATTCTCACCAGTATCCCCACCCAACCTCTCCTATGTTTTCCGAGGTTTTACTTTCCCATATCTACTCTCTCTTCCCACCTCCTTGTCCATCCATACCCCATAAAACACTCCCCCCACATGGCAACCCCTCCTACCAGGAGCAGCAGAGCAGTCAGTAAGTTAAGACTTGGCACTCTGTTCACAGGGACTCCAATTTAATTTTCACCTCCCCTCGCCAAATCCTGAGTCACTGCCAAAGGGAACGCTCGTTTTGGCAGCTAAAGTCTCCCAAAAGAAAAGCTGTAGCCAAAGCGCTGGAGGTGGGACCAAGCCAGTCTATTAATAGGTTAATTACAATATGAGTTTGGGGAACTACTCCTAAATATGCTTACCCTCTTGGACCCAGGGCCCTCAGGGGTGGAATGGAACATCAAACTCAGCACATTCAACTTCTTAACTGCAGTTGGAGCCAAGGAGGGTGGAAAATCCAGTCCATACTCTACCTAGCAAAACCTACAGCTTTATAAAAGAGCAGCTAAGTTGCTGTTTTCTTCCTTTGTCTCCCAGATAGTTTCCTCACACTTTGCAGCTCTCTGCCAAATTAGAGAAGAGGCAGAATTTGAAAGCCTGCTCCTCTGACTGAAAAGGTACCAACAGTTTTGCCACGGAAACAATTCAGGGCTACTCAACTCAGCAAAACTGCACAAGATGTCCCAAGAGCCTTTTCACTACCAGCCTCTGGAGCCTGTTGGACTGCTGAGGATGGAAAATTCCATGGACCAAAACTTTGAGATGCTTGGGTGCACAAAGAGGACTAAAGAACAGACCAAGGCAAGAACATTTTGATTTCAGAAGGCAATCAGATTACTACACCTGTTGAAGCACGCTTCCACCTTCCAGGCAGCAGGCCACAACCTACATATGACCCCTTTAAAAGGATTGGGGTGAGGCAAGCATACACAAGAGTAAACAGAAAGAGCCCACTGGCAGCAACAAGCAGCACACACATACTCCATCACAGCCATGACTCTCTCTCCAGGATACCCACAAGACTGCTTCTTCAGTCCTCCTGAACATACTACCTTTGTGCATCTCAATCATCAGACCTCATGTTCCAGTAGAGCAAACCAGCCAGATGCAGAAGGCAGCCATCGATGACATTTCATGGACAAGCCATGTAAGAGACTTCACGGACACTTTGCAAGATTATGCTACAAGAGTGTTTCAGTTGCCAAATTTCTCTTGTTTTGCATGAACATCTTCCAACCCTAAGCTGTTAGAAGATGGAAACAGGAATTTCAGTCATTTCTTATAGTGCTTATCACACTGGAGTCATGCTCCATATCAAGTCCAGTTGCTTGTACCATCTGCACACAAATAACTCTCCTCTCTTGCAGTCTGCAAAAGAGAGAGACGAAGGAAGAATGTGTTCTTCTTTGTCTGTGAGACACTTGGCTTCTAAGATCAGATCTTCAAAGTCTTACTTTACATTAGCAAGGATGTTAGAAACAAAAGAGGCTCAAAAACATGTTACACAGCTCCCAGAAACTCAGGAAAAAGCAGCACCAGCTTCCCATTCTTAGACATGCTTGGCAAGACTCCTCTCTAACATAAAATGCTGCTGAAGCATCTACATTTTGCGTGGTTTGGATTCAGTGTGCCAAACAAAATTGGAAACAGCTTGCCACCAAATGAAAAATTATTAATTTTTTCATACATCGCAGAATTTTACTAGTCCTTGCTGCCCTCACATCACCTAAGGCATTCCAAAATCTTTCTGTAAAGAAAAAACTACTGCAAAGAGAACACTGTTTCTAACAATAGTGCTATTAAGGCCTGGATTCTCAAGCAAATTCTTTGACTACAAAATCACGGTTACCCGTATGGTGTAATGTGACAGAAAGCATAACTAGATGGCAGAAGTCTTAGGCTACAGCAAATGAAGATCTGCTTAGACGTGATAGCAGTTGGCACAGAAATATGAAACTGTTTACCTTTAGAGGGTCTGTAAGGTCCTCAGATAAGCAAGGATCTCCAGATGAGATCCCTCACCTCCACTGCCAACTGTTAGCTGAGGTCTGGAAAGGGGTGAATCCTGGCTCTACCCCTTCTGGTCACTCAGGTGCACTGCATGCACCTGTAGTCCCTGAGTTGGCCCTGCCTTCCTACCAGGTACTCAATTGTTGATACACACCATGACACATGGTTGAAGACAGACAGGCAGACTTTGGCAGAAGGAGGATCTTAATTCCTCCAAACACAAATCAACAGTCAACCATCGCAACCATCAAATCCTCTCAAGCCAAACCTGTACTTGGTGTGTATATGTAGACATACACATACACATGCAAATACTGAATTCTCTGTTCACAATTCACTTATGTGAGAATTGTCATGGCACCCTCAAGGCACAAAGCCACAGTACAAGGGAGCTCTTTGATAGCTCCCTCCACCTCCCTCCACTTTTAGATTAAAAAGATGCCCTGGATCTGCCACCTACAACAGAGGAATTTGCATGTTTTAAAATAAATAAATAAAAACATGGAAAATCAGCAGAGATTTTTTTTAAGCTCCAAAACTGACCTCTGAGTAAAGCAGCTGGAATGCTTCCATTACAAAAAAGGGACCCTGCCTCACATTTTACGATGGAGAACCAGTAGTGTCCAGATCTGGTTCACGTAGGAGACCACAGGCCTTTCTGTTAAGCCAGGATCAGCATCCAGGAGTCAACTCCCAGACTTGAGCTTCAATCACTAAAACTGCTTCAAAGCAATTCCATTGCTAAGCTAATAACTGGAGACTGTTCCTACATCCACTTAAACCAACAGACACTAATCTCTCCATCTGCAATAAATATGCATGCCATTGGGGTCTGGACAAGATAAGTGGAGCAGATGTTTAAGCACGCATACAGTCTGGGGAATCAGCTTCAGAGCTGACAGGGCACAGGAATGAAGAAATTTCTAGACATCTTCACACAACACAAGAACTAAGGAGACTTGAGAATGAGATACTCATTCTTTCTTGTATCTCTGTGGAGAGAAGCATTAACCCCAAGAGAACAGCTGAAGCAGGTATGCATAACACCTCAAACACTCGTAGATGCATCTGACCCATCAAACTGGTCAACAACAATGACAAAAAGAGCAGGTATCATCATTAACCAGCACCAAACCAGGTGCAGTAGAGTACCACAAGAAAACAAAAGCACAAACAAATAGCCTGTATCTACATGCGTCCCATTACTCATTAAAAATATTGTTCTTCAGTGTTCAAGCTGCTGGAAAATTCTGGTTGCACTAAAGCTGCTTCAGAAGAAGTCTCCCCACAAGCCAGTGCAAAAACACAGTCAGCTGCTGACCTCAGAAAAGAAGGGAAGTTCCAGGCCACTGAAAGCATCCCATGGTGTACCTTCATGCCTCACTCTTCAAGGTAACTCCTACTTTTCACAAAAACAGGTGCCAGAGCTCAAACACCTGAAAGCAAACATTTCAACCAGTCGCCAACACCTCACACAGGATCTGAATGGCAGTGCTAAGGCTAGCGCAAGGAATGTTTATTCAGGTTTCTTCCACAAGTCCCGGCTGCACAGAGGAGGACAGACAAGACATGTTCTGCATTTTAGCACATTAAATTGCTGAATATTTTCTTACTTATTTCCTTCAGCCCCCGCCACATGAATGCAATGAACCTGCTGGCCAGTCAGGAGGCTCTGAAGAGTGATATTTTGATGTGCTGTCAGAGGGCATCTGGTCCATGCAACCACAGAGCTACATCAGGAAGCCTCTCCTCTGCCTCCTTGCTGGAGTAAAGAGAAGGCCTTTAAATAAGCACCTCATCGGGCTTAGCCCAGTGACCAACCTAAAGTTGAGCTATCAGCTCATTTGATTCTCTGTCTGACTCAGGGATGTTTATTCAGGTTTCTGAAGCAAGGACAGCCCATCCAATTTGGTAGCATCCAAGAGACTAGGATTCCTCTGGGGGAAAATTCAGAAACAAACAATACCATATAAACAAATACAGTTGGTGCTTCCTGCTGTGGCACAGCCACGTTTATCTACACCGCCAGACTCCAGTGGCTTGTACCTACCTCAAGTGCCCCAAGCTGTAGTATCGTGATTCTCCATCTGTTGAACGAACAACCTTGACAGTAAACATGGGCTGCAGCTGCCGTAGCTCTAGCAGGACAATGGCCAGGTAGTGAATGAAAAGCAGTGCATCCACCAGAGACACTGCATACTGCACTATTCCTTGGTAATTGGTGTCCTTTGAGTCCAAGATGCGAACGCCATAAAAAAGCCAGTAGGAAAACACAAACAGGAAGATGAGGACCAACAAGAGGGCCCGGAACACAAACACCCTTGGTATGTCTGCCTTGGGCTGGCGGAAAAACAGAGCCCAAGTCCCAATCAGAAGAATGAGGAGTTTAAATGCCACAGAGATGAACAGTCCCTCACAGACAGTACCACATGGCTCCAGATCATCCCGCCACAGGATCTGTGGCAACAGAATGAAGGCGATGGGGGTAAGGAAGACGAGGAGTCCGAGAACAGCTGCCACTGTTAAACCAAGGTAACGTTTACAGTCCAACCCAACGCTGTCCTCCAGATCCTTACTGATCCTGGCTATGTCCTCCTGGGAAATGCTGTGCTCAGAGGTACCTGTGATTGCTGTTGTGGTCTCACCCCAGTTGTCATCCTATGAGAGGAAGAGAGAAACAACAACAGTGAAACAGTTGGGTTATTTCTTCCAGGTCTTCTATTTTTCTTGCCTGCAAAAGGCTTATAAGGTGAGACTTAAATCTTCTACGTAAAAGCAACAGCTTCAAAATATTGAACAATCAACCCTGAAAATCAATAGGATTCAGTCCAAATCAGTGACTATAAATACTGAGTGGTACAAATCTGTAACTGTAGAGCAGGCAGCTCAACTTTCTTTGCCACTCAGTACATCTCAAAAATTCTTTTTCCAGTACACTTAAGTGTGTAATCAGTAATTAGTACTTAAGTACTAACAATACAACAAAACACTTGGAAACTGTAGTAATCATCAGGTCCTACACAGAAAACAAGGACTAGCACTCTGCCAGCCCATGTTGTGGGCTGTAGTGTAAATGCAACACAGAATCACCTGGAAGGGAAAAATCCATTTCAGTGTCTCAAGCCAACCGCAGTCATTACACAATCATAAACAAGTTCACACATTGTTTTTCCATCTGCAAGAGAAGCAACTGCACTTCTAGCAAGTTATTCTACCTTTTCTTTCATTCTCCTCTACAGTAACATTGTCCTAATGTCCATTGGCTAAAAAATTTGAATAAAAGTTAAATTTGAAAAAAAGCACAGGTAGTCATTGAAAATATTTTCTGGTACGATGCTTTAAACTTAGTACACTGTGAACATAATCAAGCTTCAGATTACAAAAGGCTTTCAAAAAGCCTAATTTCTTTCATTGCTTATTTCAAAGGACTTCTGCAAGCTAATACTTCCACACCCCGTGATGCCTTCAATGGCCGCTTCTTGGTACTGGCACAGCCAAAGAGCTGTAATGACAGACGTGGGTTTGGGATTTGACTCACAGTTGCTGCTGAAGTGACTCATACCCGAGAAGACTCCTGGTACTTCTCACAAATACGTACCAAACAACGTCAATGCACATGTTTTGCTGCTTGGCACCCAACACATTTGTAGCTCAAGGCTCATTCAGAAGTGCATATTTCGCTTTTGTTCTCACCCTCCCAAATCTTTATTTCTGCAGCTTCAGTCATTTATAGGATTTACACCTTCTCCCAGACTTCAGCAATTACATACGCTGAGGCGAGCACTTTGTTTTAAAGAAACAGACATCATTTTATACACAAGACACAATACTTACAGACATGAGTGCTGCAGGAACGTAAGACTACAGGGTTTCCTACTTACCACAGCACTCAAATATAATGCATTATTCACCTCTTTATAAAAGCTACAGGAAAGAGTCTTCAAGAACCTTTGGGAGAGAAGTGGACAGAAGCAGCAAGACTGCTATGAACAACTTTGATAATTTAACTTCCAATGCACTTCAACACCTCCCTACCTACAGGAGTAGGGTTTTGAGATAGACCAACCACAAGCAGACAGTAACTCAAATTAATCTGAGGGTTTTTTGAGTCACTCCTTGTCAGAGCAGGGAAGAGATGCCTGTACCGTAAGATTTCCTGAAAGGGAGCATAATCATGTCTCATTTTCCTTTTTGCCCATGTCTCCAGTAAAACAATCTAAGCAGTTCAAGTATTTTATACTTATGTATGAAATAGCTCTGCATGATTTCATCCTTTTGATCGACTGAGAAGCTGTGTGGAACAGAGAAGGGACAGAAACACCACAGTAGCTTAAGGCTACAGCTCAGAAGAAAACAGGCAACTCTAGTCCCAGTTTACAACTTCAAACAATTCCTCCCATTCTAAATGGCACAAATATCAAAATTATGCAGTTACATGGAAATATGAGTCTAAATCTCAAATGGTACAAGGCTGCTGAATCCAGTCCAGGGCACTCTGCTTCCTGGGAGAAAAGTCTTGCTCATGTATCAATTCAATTTTCTTTGGCTTTAAAACTCATTGAGGAGGTCTGCATGAAAACAAAGGCCTAAAAATTTGCCAGAATGTTTACACGTACTCAAAGTAATAGCTGGGACTCTTGAAAACAAATATTTGATTACAAAATATTAAATGGAAGTACATGAAGTACACCTGTACATGAATACTGTTGTAAGGGCTACCATATGCAATCTGAATAGAAGGTTGGCAATTTTGTTTAGAAAGAATGAAGATGGAGTCCCATAGCCAAAAACAAACACGCCAAAAATGCAACCAGGAAGCAAGGAAACATCCTGTATTCTGTCTTGCAGCATCAGTCATTCTTTGCCAATGAATACGCACCCTCACATTAACTGCTACAGCAGAGAGCACTGGATCCATCCTAGATGCAGCCTAAAATAAGTACTCTTCTTATTTATTAATAATGATATATTAGTTTCATTGAGTTTTGAGGGTTTTTTCCCCTAAATTTCCAGCTATTTTGCACTACCTTTACGCTTCTTGCCTCCTTTCCTTATTAGGGGATCCTGGCCCTAACATTTTACACTACGATCCCATGCAAATCCCGTTTAAAGACAGAAGCATACACACAGGTGAAAGGCTTGACCTGAATATTGCACGGTGAGATGATGGAAACACATGTTTCTATAGAGCTTGGCAGATAACGCTCTCTGGAGACAGAAGCAAATTAGTGCCCCAGGGGTAAGTCATGTCAGCGCTGGTGCTGTCAAAAGCAATGCTCTCAGGAAAGACAAAACTGATGAGACCTTAGTGTAATGCATGAATAAACAGTAGCCAGGTCATGGTAGTGTACTGACAGCGTGTAAGCAACATGCCTCTTCCTATTCATGTGAGACGAAGTCATAGGCTCTGTTCCAGAAATCACGCTCCACATTTAACTTCTCTGCCTCCTTACCTGGCCCTCCTCTGTTCGAGAGGCGTCGTTCCCAAGCAGCGGTTCTGCAGGAGGTGCCTGGATAGTGACGGATTTCTCAGACCGACTGCCATCTTTGCTTCGTGGTGATTTGTGCCTGTCCCGACTCCTTTTCCAAATAGAGCGAGAGAAGAAGAAAGTTACCAAAGAGTTTCTGGAGCACAGCTTGGAACCTTTAACTTACTTGCGGCAGATGCCCTAAGAATTTGGTTTTAGTCATGCTTGCTCACCTCTTGATCAACACTGATTTAATTTGCAATAAAACAAGCTTCAAAAGAGGAAGAAAGTGACCTTGCCCAAAGCAGCACATGGCCCCATAGCTGGGGCAGTTTAACTGGTCCGTTACTGAAGAGGGTCACCACGGGGACAAAGGCACATCCCTACCATTTCAACTCTTCTTAAAATGGCTTCTGCCAGTGTTTGAAAGGGAATCTTGCATTCCCTCAACAACTGACAACACCATTTGGGACTAATTGGTCTACACAGCTATCCACCTCTAATCAGGGACACACAGGGACACGCAGAGGTAACACAAGGAAACTTGGTTCCTACAGGTTGTAATCTTGTCAGCTGGGATCTCAACACCGTAGGACAACTGGTGATGTTTATTTGCATTTCCGGCTAACTTCTTACAAAGAGAGCAAGAACATCAATGGCAGCAGAGCAGTACTCACTGTCAGAGTACCTTTGTAGACCCCATCGCTTCTAATCTGAGAATGTCCCAAGATGAGTTAAGCCTGACCAACTTGCTTGACTTCCTTCCCATTTCATACTTGAACAGGGAGGCAGCCTTTGCACCAGAGACCCTCAATGTACTCAGACACTGGTTAAAGCCTAGGAGTGATCAGGATCCCAGCTCTGGGTTGTGGTAATCCAAAAAAGGTTTCACGGGATGAAACTTCCTTCTGTTCACAATAAGAGGCTCTAGAATTTGGTATGCTGTTTTGAAAACCTGTAAGACATCTTTCCACACTGCATTCTGAACTTCAAAGAGCAATCCACACTGGGGCATGGATTGCTGATGTTAAATGAAAAGGTGTTGGACAAAGGGAAGAAAGGCAAACGGGATATTTTACTCAAGAACTGGACTGCCAGCAAAGAGGCTATATCATGGAAGAATTTTTTTTTTTTTAACCATGAGGGATAACTGCTTCTGAAATGCAAAGTTACTTTGGACCAACTCAGTTCTAAGTTACAAAGACCACAGATGAAACCAGTTTTGCTTGTAAGACTAATGATGAAGACTAAAAAAAAAAAAGAAGAAAGGAAACAAAAAAAGAAGAACAAATATACTTTCCAAGTAATTAGAGGTCTTAGAGTAAGAGGTTTTTTGATAGCACTGAACTACCAAAACAGAAAGAGGATTCGCTATTCAAGCTCACAAAAGCCTGCCTTCAAATCCAATCAATGCTGATAAAGGACTTGTTGTGGATTCAAGCACCACTTAAGTTCTATTAGAAAAAAACACCACCAACAAAGAGAAGTCAGGAGGATGGGGAGGGGAAGAAAGGAAGCCTTATTGTTACACAATAAAGAAATGGTATCAGAATAGAAACAAATGGCAAGTATCAGTTTAGGAAGTCTGACACATATCTCCAGAGACTCTATTCATCCCTCACAGTTTAAAGCAAAGTCAAGTGATTTTTTTCCTTCGGATGGCGCTTCTCCAGTTTTTCTAGCCACATGCAACCCCAGCATACAACCAACAGTTTGAATGTCATTAAAATAATGGTATAATTGCTTCCTATCTTGTCACTGGGTCCTCCGGAGAGCCCTCGGCATGCATTGCCTCTAGAGCTATAGCCCCGTTGATTACATCCTGGCTTACGGTTTTTTGTTTTTTTTTTTTCCACAGGACACATCCTAGCTTAAAGCAGCAAGTAATTAAAAATAAATATTTCCTTACCCTTGTCTGTGGGCTTTTTTGGAGTGACCTGAGTAGTGGGAGTATCCCGAATACGTCGATTCTGTATCCATTGCAGCAGACATGGGGTCCACAAGGATTTTGTTTAACAGACGAGTTCCTCGTGCTCCTGAGGTGGAGTCCGTGATAAAAGTGCTTTCCTGAGTCCTCTTTGCTTCCCAGTCATTAGTGAGGCCTGGTCCTTGGGGAGCAAGTGCACTTCACTTGCAAGGAGTCCTTCCAGAGGCAGGAGGGGGGGAGCTCTGCTCCTCACGATCGGCCTAGGAAAAACAAATAGGCATGCTAAGCAAAGCAGAACAGCATTCACGCTGTTAATTCCCTCACCCCTATCCACCTGGCCACATGTCACTAGCTCATCACACCGTGCCCAATTTGCAACCTCACCCCAGCTGATCTCTCTGTTTCTGGGCTGGAGACACACAGCCATTTGCAGAGCTTTAAATAAGCTGGTAGAAATCTAGTCCATTTATCCAAAACTCTGAAACAACTTCGGTCACTTGCAGAAGACCTTCGAGCCTCGGTGAAGACTGAGCATCCTGGACCACAGATACTCACCCCTAGAAAAGATACTGGGCTTGACTTCCACATCCCCAGTAGCAGCAGGTTCAGAATGGCAGCACTATACTCTGCTGTTCCTGAGGGAAGGGACGGGGGTGTGTGTGACTATCCCAGCAGAAATGCTGCGAACGATCAGACCACCGTGTCTGAACCTGCTTTGTTTTCATAGCTGCAAGGTGTGCCCATTTTACAAGCATTTGCTACTACACAATCGATGGCACTGCAAGCACCTCCATTCCTTCGCAACCTTTGCCTCCAAAGCTAATTTGGGCCTTGAAGAACTAAATTTTGTTAGAAGTTATAGCTATATATACACATACTAATCGCACCAGGGAGAGCTGATTAGAGATCGTAACTGGCTTATATGGGCCAACATTTCTTGTGGCACATCTCCATTTGGAACAGAAGCTTAAGTCCTATCTGCAAAGGGCAGAAAAGAGCTGTCTGTTTTGGGATGGGAACACGGTAACAACAGAACAGCCTCCAGTAGTTACACGCCAAGAATTCTGAACCCTGTGGGGAAAAAAAAAAAAGAAAGAAGAAGGCAGACACCCAGTTACATCCCAATTCTGTATTCTGCGTTTGTCAAGAAGGAAAACAGAATTAGGGACCAGCCAGGGCAGAATTAAGCACAGAGGCACAGTGCAGGGCTTGACACGGAGCAGCACTCTCCCATGTTTCCTGCCAGAGCGCTGCCCTGAGCCAACACCAGCAGGACAGAGGGCTACAGGCATGTGGAAGTCTGAGCAGGCAAAGGACTGCTTTAAATAAAATTAAGTCCCTCCGTTTCTCTCTGCTCACCATGCTTTTTAAAGCTGTTAGCAATAAGAGTCAACAACTGCTCTCCATCTTCTACCTTCCCAGAGAGGAACAGCAACCAAACCAAGCCTAAGACTAAGACGGCTCCCCTTTCCAACCACAGAATTCCTACGCCAACACCTCCAGAAAAGCTCATGAGCAGAGAGCCCTCTGCAGTGCACAAACTCTGCTTAAGAACCAAGTCTGGGCTCCACAGGCTTCCTTGGCCCACAACATGATGTGAAGCTGCAGGCATTTACCCGAAGCTTGGGCTCACCAGGGCTCCCAGGAAGGAGGTGGTGTTGGGGAACCTCTGTACACATGGATTCCTAGGCTGTATGGCAACATCATGCTTCAAAAAGCTCCTCAAAGGAAGCACAGAATTTATGAAGGACAAACAAGAATGGAAACATAATGCCTGGTTTTGGAAAGGGAGAATGATGATGAATTTAGACTGTACAGGCACAGCAAAAAACAAAGCCAAGGCACGGCACAGTTTGAAATACAGCATCATGACTGTAACAGGAACTAAAATCTCCCAGCCAGGGAGACATGATGCAACACATTAACTCCCCAGATTTGCACACAGCCTGGAACTTATGTCTCCAGCAACAGGCCAGGTCTCAGAAAAGCTGGTTTTTAGCTCTATCCTGCTAGGCCACCTCAGAAAAATCCCTTCCTCCGTGCTCCAAAAAGCACTATTAGACCAACAGAGATGAGCACTAAAGGGCCTTGTGAGCACTAGGTGTGGCAGATTAGGAATACCCTCACAAACACAAGAGGTGTTAACAAATATTATGGGATTAACCCACTCAATGTGGCATTACTAGAGAGAGAGAGCAAATCTTCACAAACATAGTAAAGCCATAGAGGAACCTGTGAAGGAAGTTTCAACACATGTGCCTTTCATCCGATTACTTCATCTTTTTTCCCCCCAAATCCCAGACAGAAGACTCGGAGCTAGAGATATCAGAGAATATTTCAGCAGATAGAAACTGCTGTGAAAAATGCCCAGGCTTCCTAGACAGGAACCACAAGCACGCAGTTCCAGTTTGGCGGTGGGGGAAGCAAGGCAGCACTGGGCACGAGAAGCAGCCTCACAGTAAGACTAACATGGGAGCATCGAGGCAGGCTGGATCATGCCAACTTTCATTTTCTCTGTAAACAAGACCAACGATTTTGACATAGCTCTGTGAAAAGTCAACAACCAGGCCACCAAAAAACGTTAAGCCTCCTGGACTGCAGTCAAAAGCAATGTGATGAACTCAGGAACTCGGCACCACCTCCTGCCCCAGCTGCGGGATGTACTGGGGGCTGAACAGCTCTTCCCACCACGGCAACTGGGAATAAAACAAACTTGCCCAACCTCAGCTGGAAAAAGCAGAAGATGCCTGGCTTTGTCTAGTGCCCAATTGAGGCTGACCTTCAGGGAGGCTTCCTAGATTTGTCCATCAGAAGATAGCCTAGACTGCAAGTCCAGTCCAGTCAGAATGAAGCAAAGAATCCAAGATGGAAGTGCACAGTCTGCAGAGAGAATCAATCCAGGTACTCTCTTTGCAGTCAAACCAAGCAGGGCACCTACCTCCCGGTCTACGTCATGGCAGGAATGGGGCTAGCATTATCCCAAGAAAGCTTCTGGGAATGCTGGGAAGGAGGTGGTGGGGCCCCCATCAGTTGGGGCCTCATCCCTCCAGAAACAAGTGTGAATGCGTAGCCCAATCCAGTTAATTCAAACAGCTTCACAAGAGATCACTACACCTCCTGCAAAAGGCATGGTCTGTTTGCAGAGCACCTGGCCCCGTGTGAAACAAAGCTCCTTTGGCTTCAGGGTACAGCTGCACTGCACTTGGGTTTTGACAGGAAAGATGGTGTAAGTAGCTCCCACCTCCACACCACAGTTCACCACTCTCAGTTGTGTCAACACAATCCTCAGAGAGCAAACAACACCACTGTAAGGAAGGAAAAAAAAAAATAATCTCCCCTCCCTACCTCGCGCCCCTTGCCTTGGGTCCTTTCTGTGACCCAGTTCATAGCACAGCACCAAGGAGCAAAACCAACCCTGCGATGGAGAGTGGCAGAGGCAAACACCTAGAGGGTGGATAGGATCTCTCCTCTGTTCAAACAAACGTGTTGTGCAAGCACACGCTTTGCTGCCAGTAGTAGGGCTGAGACTCTCCCTTTGCCTTTCCCTCACTCACAGATGAAAGAAGGAAGCTGCTGGTTTCATCTTACTGTGAACTCCTTGATGGAAACAATGCTAAGGAGGCACCAGAGGAGATTTGGGGATCCCAGTCAGCCTCGGCAAAAAGCACTGCCGAATCCTGCACCACAGGGAAGAAATGTAGTTATCTGAAGTATTGAAGAGATCACTGTAATTACAGTTCCTACACAGCTATGCAACTCATTGTAACTCCCTCTTTTCATTTGCACATAAATCTCCCCCAAAAAAGTTCTTTTGAATTGCTATTTTCCATGCTGGGAGCCCAATTCCATTTCCAGTGAAGTTCACTTTGTGATCATCTTCAAGGCAGCACAATTTGGCTCCCGGCCCGAGGGAAATTTAAAGGAGCAAGTTACATCTTTAAATCAAAGAGGGCAAACACAAACAAGAGCTTTCTTTTACATCCCATACTTTCCCAATGGATTTCCCCCTGTGGAGCTGAGGCAAACAATTCTATCCCAGCCTAGCTTTGAAACCTTCGCCTGTGCAGTTTCATTCTTACCCAGTTTAGCTCTTGCAGCCTATTGGAGTCAACTTACCCATTTGTGCATGGAGTTTCAAATATCCAGAAGCGTCATATGGAGTTACATACATCCAGAAGCAGAAGCAGCCACCATTGCCCACAAGTACGTGTGCACATTTGGTTCAGCACACTGCAGGCCTCACTTCTACAGTACCCTAAAGAGCAAAGGATGCCTGCCAGCGACTGCGACGAGCTTTACAGATTAAACGTGCAGAACCCCAAGAGCCGTGCTAAGGGACAGCATCAGGCTTCAAGAGTAGAAATAATTAAAAGATTGCTAGACAGTCAGGAAACATTCCAGAGGCAGCACTGACTCGGCAGTTACAACATATTCCTGTTATTCACCTCAAAAAAAATCCCAAAGTAATTCACTGCATTCAACTGCACACATAGAAAGATCTATGAGCAATGCCACAGGAACCTTTTGCTTTTGAATTTCCTGAGCGGGCCCCAGTCCAGCAATGTGACCTGTAAGCACAAGAGTTCACCCACACTGATCTCCTCGCAAGGTTTAACTGCCAATGAGCTCTTGGAAGTAGTTGTTTTGGTAGTTTTTCCAAAAGCTTATATACTTCTGTGTGTCATGAAATACGTTTCAATCTAGCCTTGAAGTAGGCAAACCAGGGCTTTTGCTCTATGGTGGTGGCTCCTGATTTGCAAGCCCCTCATCCTAAAAATAAATGTTTAGCAGTCAGCAAATTTAAGCCCTCTAGCGATGTGTTCTCTTTTTCTTCATCGCTTCTCACAGGCTCCTTAGAAACAGTTCACAGACCCCTGGGAATTCCCAGCCCCTGGGCTGAAAGCCATTAGTCCATGACATGGATATTTCAAAAAGAAAAGAAAAGCCACTTAATTTATTGGAGTGATCCACCTGCGTGTTTAATCGTAGCATGCAATAATGCAGACTTGAAAATTTAGTGGGGTTATTTCAATTGAGAACAAAAATACCTGAACAAAACCATCACTGTGGGAGCAGTGTTTCCAACCACACCACCTCAACATACAGTCGATCCACAACTTGGGAAGCTCCATGCGGGAGCCATCAGTCAAGCCCTTGCCAGGAGGATGCCCTATGCCCACTGTAAGAACCACATCTGTGCTGCCCAAGTTTGCGAAGCACACAAGCAGCATCCAAGTCATCAATCATGCAAATTATACCTAGGCTGCTAATTTGTCAGAGTAGTACAAGGAGTGCAAGCTTTCGCATCTTCCACGTTAATGGACCTCCAAAATCACTTCTCAATCCCAGAACTGTGCAACGTGGTACCAAATACTGTTTTCTTGTTATTCCAGAGCACCTGAGACTGCATATATGCAGGAACAGAATTTTCAACACTGGTATCTAAGACCTGACAGCCTTGCTGAAACAAACAGGGTAAATCTGCCTTGAAGCTTGTGCTTTAGACCGCCTACCAAAACAGACAGTACCCACACCTCATTTTCCAAGTTTACTTGTATCCACAGCAGTTAGGCACCAGGATAAAATCGAAGGCTATAAATTATAAAGGTTTCTCTATCGAAAGCATACCCTCTCCTTTAGGATACTCCCCATCTTCCCAAATTGTCTATTTGGATTGTAAAGAATAAGTCTGAAGATCCTAAACAAAGCCCCGGGATGGAGGCTCCCTCTGATGCTCTCCTGCTCAATCCGTAACAGATACCACGTAGACTCGGCAAGAACGAAGCGCAGTGGCCCCTGAGAAAACAACCAGTTTTGCAACCTACATCAGGTAGCTGACGATGAATTAAAACTCCGGAGGTAGTTCTGAACATGGCTTGCTTACTCCTTCTGCCAAACCTTCACAGTGACTGCTTCCAGCAGTGTCACGGTTCTCTGCTCAAGGCCGTCTCTCAAGCCCCAACACAACACAAGGGGCCACACGTTCCCTAAGGGCAGGGTGACGTTTTTGATCCCGTTCTCAGCTCTGGCTGTCAGAGGGGCGGGTGGAAGGACGGCCACCAGAGTAGCAAGACGCACAGTTCTGCAGGGTAACCGCAGTCACAGAGGCTGTGTTTCACTCGTGTGGTTCCTGTGGCAGCGAGCCCTGCCAGGTACACGTATCCATCGTACAACAAGAACACTGCCACTGCTAACTAGAACCAAAGGGACGGTAGCAACCACAAGGAGCTCCGTGTTTGGGTGAGCGCCAGCGGGCACGGCTCAAGAGCCTGAGCCCGTTCCAAAGCCAACGACTGCAGGGCAGCAAGCTGGGTGCCCAGGAGGCTGGCACAAGGCGGGAAGCCCTTCCAACGCCGCGCGCGGCTCATGCAGGGCGTTCTGTGGGGACGCTTTCTGCAAGGCTCCGTTCACCATTTATTTTTCCAAATTAGCGCCGGGCTGACCGCTAAACTAACGCCGGTCTCAGAGCTGCGGCCAAACTCGCGCGGGGAAGAGTCGCCAAGCACGCTGAGGGCCAAACTCTCCGCAGATCGCATCGTGTGGGAACGCTCCGCAACTCTCGTGAAAGCCGGGACAGCCCAGCGACCTGACAGCACGCACGGACTCACCGGTGTCACTTCGCGTACTCACTTTTTACGGCCGGAAAAATCCGCCGTCAGGGCGTTACAGAACGCGGAGCCAAAGCGACTCGCTCGTAACCCCTCCACACCAACCACGGGGGTGTTTTCCACGGCGGCCACCCGACGCAGCGAATAGCCTTGCCCTCTGTTGGGCGCGCTCAGCTCCGCAGCGCGAGCCGGCAGCGCCGGGGCTCGGGGCAGAACCTCCGCTCGGTTCCCAAGCAGCGGATCCCCAGCCGCGAATCCGCGGACCGGGCATCACCGCTCCGTCGCTCGCCGAGAGCGCGGGCACCCAGCCGGCCGCTCGCCGGGCAGCGCGGCCGTGCCGCTCCCGTATCCCGCCGGCGGCTCTCCCAGCGGGCAGCTCCAGCGAGAAGGGCGGAGAACGGGACCGCCCGGCCGAGCCCGCGGCTCTCGGCCCCCGGGCCTCCCCGAGGTCGGGCTCGCGGCCGCCCGCCCCACCGCCCAGCCCCGGAGACTCAGGCGGCCGCCGGGATCCTCTCCCGCCCGGCGGCGGAGTCGCGGCGGCAGGAGGGCGCGGACCCCACGCGGGCACGGAAACACGCGGAGCGAGAGAGCGAGCGACCGACCTGCCTCCCGCCGCCGCCGCCCCATGCCGCTCAGCCGGCACCGACCCGCCGCCGTGCCCCGCCGCCTTCCCCCGGCGGCGGCCGCAGTCGCCGCCGCTTTCCGCTTCCTGTGCCCGGCACCGCCCCGTCCCTCCCCCGGCTCCAGCCGCACGGCCCGGCCCTGCCGGCGGGGTGCGCCCGGTCCCGGCCGTACCGCCCTGGGAGCGGCGGCTCCGCCGCGAGCTTCGCTTCCCTCCGGGGCCCGGCCTCGCCCCTCACCTGCCGTCGGCGCGGCACGGAGAGCCGTCCCTCCGCTCGCCCTCCAGCACACCCGCCGCCCCGTGTTTCTGTCCCTCCCTGGCCAGACGTTCGGCGGGAGGCTGCTGTCTGCGCTGAGCTAACCCGCCGTGCCTCCCACCCTCACCTTTTCTGTGCCTGTATGTTGCTCCTTTCTCTAGGACAACCCCTTTTAAAATAGGTCTGGGGCCACGCAGTGAACTCACAGGTGAGAATCGCAGAATCATAGAATGCCCTGGGTTGAAAGGGACCACAACGATCATCTATTTCAACCCCCCTGCTATGTGCCAGGCTGCCCAGAGCCACATCCAGCCTGGCCTCGAATGCCTCCAGGGATGGGGCATCCACAGCCTCCTTGGGCAACCTGTTCCAGTGCCTCACCACCCTCTGTGTGAAAAACTTCCTCCTAATATCTAACCTAAACCTCCCCTGTGAGAATGCACAGAAGAAAGCCAGACCTCCCAGATTCCAGTCCTGCAAATTGAATTACTCAAGAACAACGCAGTCAGTGAATGAATGCAGAAAGCACTGGAGTTGCTGCCATCAGATAGTTTCCGCAGCACATTACTGTGTGTTCCAGCCCATGACGGGGCTGGAAGAAACTGCTATCAAGCGATGGCACCCACCTTGTGTTCTGTATCAACTCATGCCCAAACCTGCCCGAGGCACCAGCGCTTTGCTGCATTCCTCCCAACTGCCCTCTGCTATGTCTGGTGATGGGCTGACTGCTGGCTTCAATCTTGAAAGTCTTTTTCAACCTTAACGACTCTGTTATTGTGTGACCTCGCACTGGGCCCAGCACTGATCCCTCTGCTTCATGACTGCACCAAGCTGTTGTAAAAACGCAGGCAAAGAAAGGATGTGCTGATGGGCCCAGGGGCAGATAGTGAGGTGCTGCTACATGCTTATCTTTCATCATGTTTAGACCACTGAGACGTGAGGAAGCATTTGGCAAGAGTCACTTGTGTGGTGGGATCATAGTTTAGGAATTTGTAAAGTGCCATGCTCATGGACGTTATGTTTTTCAGGATAGCCTGAGCTAGCTGTGTCTTTGTTCAGTACTGGGCAGTTCAACAGATGACCTTTAATAGTCCTTCCAACTCAAATGATTCTACAACTGGTACTGCTTTTGGCATGCATTTGTGTACACAGGACAGATGAAGAGTTGAGAGCCTCATAGGACGCCAGGCCTGTTTCACGATGTGGCACACAGAAAAGGGATATCAGATTCTTCATCCTTTTCTGCAGCTGACTTGCCTATGTTCACCAATGCCTCTTAATTTGCTCCAAATTTATCTCCTTACCCCTATATAAAAAAAAAAAAAACCCAAACATATATATACACACATCATAGAATCGCTAAGGTTGGAAAAGACCCCTCAGATCATCTAGTCCAACCACCAACCCATCCCACCTGAGAAGACATTTTTCCCAGTATCCAACCTGAGCATCCCCATGCATGAGTGAATGCCTGTGCTACAACCTCAAGTTCACTGAGGTAGGCAAGGAAAGCCCTGCACTTACTTCAATAAATAAATGAATAAGCGGTCAAGAAAAAGCAGACTTTCTCAGGTCTTACAAACAGCAGGTTCTGGCTTCCCTGAACACTCATTTGGTTGTTTTCTCTATTTTCCCTTAGAAGCACGGCTAATATTCTTATTTTTTAGAGGAAAAAATATTTGTAATTCTACTAATCTTGTTATTGCATTTTGGTTTTTGCTCTGAAAAACTTACGTTGCACAGAAGACCAAGGAGAAGTGTATTTTTGGTCACGTGTGTAGAACACGAGTGATCTTGGATCTGCTTGAATAGTCACTTTCTGTAACACAGACATTATCCCTTTTTATAACAATCCCCTTCGTGTTTTGAGTCATTCTGTCTTAAATTTTAGTTTTCCAATCATAGTGCATGGGCAGCCAGCTATCCTGCCAAATTACCTGAATAAACCTCCATGTACTCTTCTAAATTATCTATTCTAAAGTGGCGGAGATTTTCACATAATTTTAATTGTTAGTTTATATTTTTAGATCATATCTTTGCTAAAACGTTTGTTTCTTTTTTCTCCCTCCATTGATCATTAGATTCACTTGTTTTTAAATACACCTGACTATTTATCATTACGTTTTTCTACTGATCATTTTTGTCAGCTGGAATCTGCCTTGTTTGGAGACACAAACAGAATATTTTTGTTAAGATACTGAGGCTGAAACTGCTGTAGATTTTCCTGTCACCTTGGAAACTAGTCTTTGTTTTCCCCAAATCCAAACTCCACCTTCCCCAGCACACAGTGAGGTATTCAGTAACAAAAAAAAAAAATCACAGATCTGCATCTGTCTGTAAAACTTGACTTGGTTCTGCAGTGTGCACGATGCTTTGAGAGCAACTCATCTCAAGTAAGAAACATAAGCACAAGCTGAACTAGATTAAGAACAAATATCACTGAGTTACTAATTGAGTTACTGCTCACTCTTACATGGCATCAGCTTGACCCTCCAGCATGGGATGAAGAGGGCTGGATGCCCCTTCACAGGTCCTCTGGGATGATACTGCTTGTACAGCCCATTCAAACTGCGTGACCTCACTCTCTGCCAGTGACCTCCATCTACCAGCATACATCTGAAGCCTGAGTAAATGTGCGACAACAGATATGCACAAGGAGCCATAGTTCAGCTTTTATGCTGCAGAAAATCTTGTTCAGAGGAAGAGGAAGGCCAGAGGGACATAAGTACAAAGGAACACCTTCCTTCCTTTTTGGGGTGGTTGCTATTTAGAAAGGGAAAATGCACTGCACAGCTGAAGAAACAGCGTGACATTTATTTTGCATAGCAACTAGCAAAAAAGCTACAGAGCCCTTTATGGAATTCATCATCCAAAATACACAATTTCTGCCCAAATAAAGAGAAATGGTGGTGGGTAGCAAACTGGGAAAGCTTCATTTGGCAGAAATCCTACAAAACACAGTTCAGGATTCAACTGAAATCTTATTCCAGATTCAAAGCAGTTGGAGGTAGGACCTTCCTTTGGGTTCTGTAAACTGTAAATGTTCAAAAAAGAAAAAAACAATCCCCTCCAGAAGCATGTCCTAGGTCAATTTAAAAGGGGAAAAAAAAAAAGGTAAATTACAGACCAAACAGAATAGGAGGGGAAAAGAGGATGTCTGCTGACTGACTTGTCTCTAAGTTAGAGGACTACAATCTGGCCTGCACCATCCCCTGCATGTGGCACAATCCTTTCAGCCCCCTGTGGACATGAACTTAGAGGGTAAGGGACATTAATAAGCAAGAAATCACGCCCTCCTCTCATTAATAGCTCCATCAGATGTGCTAAAGGAGTGGGGGACACAGAACAGGAGGAGAGTCCCAATCCCTTCTCAGAGAAGGAAAGCATGAGGTCTCAAATAGGAGCACCTGGCTGTAGTTGTAGTATAGGTAATGCTCAGTATTTACAAACTTCGGTCACGTGTAATTGCATGGTGGCCAGAAAAGGGCTAAGATTTGGCCACAGGTGGGCATATAGCTGCAGAACAAATCTGCACACGCTGAACACTTGGGAATTAAACCTTTTAAAGGGCAGTAAATATAAAGGAAATCTAGAGGTAGTGGTACAGAGACCTGAGTCTTCAGACCGAAATTACACATTAAGCGTTCACTGAAGCTGACCAAGAGAAAAGCATAACTGACACCCTCATTCTGGCAAAGAGTTAGTATTTTTCCAGGCAGGAGATCACGGCCCTGCTCTTTGCAAAGAGGCCCGAGAGCAACGTGTGCTGCTGCAGCTGATTAACAGTGCCACCAGCCGGCCAGCTGGAAGAGTGCCAGTTCACCTAAGGAGTAAAACATCGTGTAGATCTATTCACCACCTCTCACCCCAGAAACTCTGCACAGTCAGACTCTGCTCTCACAAGCCCTTTGCCAAATACAAGGATTATTCCTCCGAGAAGCCAAAGAAAAAGTCTTCCATCCACAGAGAGGCTTTGCAGCACTAGTTTCAGCGGGGTCAAAGAAGATAATGAATCACCTTCAGCTTTCCTGGTACAGCTAACAGCACACAACACAAAGTCCAGTTTGGGAAGGCTCCTTCCAGCATGAAGCACATCAGTCAGCAGGATGAAGCATGCCAAATGTCAGGCTTGATATCAAGTAAACAGATATTGCTACAGAGACAGTGTAGATTCAACAAGTGAAAAGTGTGTTGGCAATTAGGTATTTAAAGACATACTTTCCATTGCTTGTGGGGTGACTTCCTTTTGGAAGCTGAGCTTACCAATGAATTAAGTTTCGCACTTCACTGTCTTTCTTTATGGACAAAACACCCACTATGAGAGCTACTGTTGTTGGGTTGTACCGTATACACTAAAGCCAACAGTGCCAATAGCACAAAAATAATCAGGAAAGATCTTTGCAGTAAAGGTAACATCAAAAAGCCTGCATTAAGATTTTCTTTAGTTGGATCAAAAGGTGATGGTACCTTTCACGCAGCATTCTGGCCAGCAAATAAAAAACTGATTTTGCATGACAGCTGCAACAGTCAAAGAACTGTGTAATGCAAAAGCACTTGTGGGAAGGCTGTCATTTATAAAACCAGTCTCAAATTTCAGCAGCCTTGCAAGCCTTTGCCAAGAATTCTGGTCAGGATTCTGCTAGATCGTAAGTGCATCATTATGTGGTTAAATTTTATATTTGAACAAACGCAAGTCAATTGGGCTTCTGGGGAACTGGAACAATATATAACAGTTTACACTGTGCAGGTGTCATATGGTGTCATTAATACAGACACTTTCTTTCCACCGAGAGGCTTATGTGCATTTAGACAGTCCCAGGAAACCATTAAAAGCTGGTGAAGAAAAGTACAGTGTGACAATGGGATGAAATCTGAAAGAGATTAAAAAAAAGGTCAAATGATACTGCATTCCAAGCCCCAGCAATAAAATAATGTGAGAGATAACAAGTGACCATCGGTGAAAGTTTAATTTTCCATCTTCAAAACAGATTTAGGATTGTGCCAACATCCTTATCCCAAGTCTCTTTGAACTCTGAAACAGTGTAGTTCCATTTTAGAGCCATTGACAATACATAAATGTTATGACCAATAAAAGCAGAGAGGTACAGAGATAAGAAATGGCTGTGTAAGATGTTTCTGAAGTGGATGCACACTGAAGACTGTCTACATGAAGTTAAAAGGATCCTTGGATTTTGTGCATGTTTCTCAGTAAAGTTTTGTATCTTCATGGCTTTGAGGCTGTTACTGATGAAGATGGCTGTGAAGCAGACCCTCTATTTCTAGGGAAGTAGTATCTAATAAACGAAGTGTCAAGGAAATGTTTTGGAATGCCAGACAACACTTCCACCCAGAGATTTACAAAGCAAGCAGGCAGAATGCCCTGTATACTATTGTCTCTCCTTCAGATTTTCAGTTTCACAGCACTGCTGACAGTGGCACTGTAGAAAAGCATGTCTTTGCAGAGAATTGACAAGAAAGATAAATATCTGTTTCCTTTCCTGTAAGGCAAAAGGAGTGAGCTGTTTGGTTACAAGAGTCTGTCCTAAGACACACCAACTCCACCAAGTTCAGCCAAAGAATCAGGATGTAGCTTGCTTGGAACACGGTAATGTATTTTTTTCCAACCTTCTCAGTTTTGTTACTTTCTGAGTCACTTCCATCATTCTGAAATTTCAGTTATCTCCATCACAGACATGACATATGCAATTAAGCTGATGGCTGTCAATAGAAAATTAGCTTCTAGTTCCAAAATATTCTGACAGACATACCGAATCACATTAATGTATTTTTACTGCCTAAAGCAGTATGTCCTTACCATGCAATGAGTACCTGGATGATAGTGAAGTCAGATAAATCACGTTTTTAGCTGGATCGTGGCATCTGTTTCTTGCCTCATTTTCTTGCTTTTTACCCACCAGATATTTAGGGGATCACTCCAGAATCAGATTATGAGCCAAACAAAACCCATTCTGAAAGGATACATGAGTGTGGGGATACCCCTTGTTGCCAAGTACTTGTGGATGAGCCGCTCGGTACCATACCAGTTGAAATCTTTCGTTGCATACCCGATACGTGGAAAGTGCACTGTTGCTGAGAATTGAAGAAAGACACTCTTTAGGACAAGATATTCTTACAGAAAGCAGTCTAGATAAGGAGTTCAAACTACCCAACAAGAACAGAAGGAAAATTCTGAAACGCAACATATCCATGGAAATCTCATTCTTACTTCAGAAAAAAATAATAAAAGTGGAAATTGATCATCACACATGTATTGATGGAGTCACTATTCCACCACACAACCACTTACCGTTTCTTTTCTTAGCTGCTAAATAAATCTTCTTCAGGCCCTTTTCCAAAGCAGACAGCTTAATGCCAGACAAGTTGTTGGACCGATCCCGGTGCTGAGCTACAATCAAGGCCAACTAAGGAGAAAACACACAAAAAATGAGATGGAGTCTAAATACAGCTCTAAGAGACACAGCAATAGTTGCTGGAAAACTGCATTATTAACAATTAGCTTTAATAAACTCTAAATAAAACTCTCATTTTTTCTCTAATGGCAATTTAGCCATTTTCAGTATTCAAGGCCACTATTATTGGGAAGAAGACATTAAGTTTGCTAAACACAGCTTCAGAATCATGTAAGAAGAGCAACTCAAAATGGATCTTCTCATTCTCACCAAGTCTTGTCCTTTTCTCCTGGATTTTTTATCATCAATGGGAAATAACAGGGTTCCTCCTAACTGCAGGTCTGCCCAGAAAATAAGAACAGAAGAAAAACAAATAAATAGATCAGTCCTGAAGAGTCGATAGCGAGTGAACACAGCAGAGATTTCACTGTCATGTTCTGTATTATTCTTCTTGTCTGTCTCCTCATAACTGATTCAACAGTCAGGGAGCCCAGGGAAACAAGACAGACGTAAACCTGCCCCAAAACATGGAGACACACCACCCAGTTAAAAACCACAGATGGAAAGAAAGACACTGAAACAAGAATAAACCAGAAAGTTATAAAAAACAACAGGTCCTTCTACGGCAAGATGGGCATTCCTATCAGCTGAAGGTAGCTCAAAACTGCTAACACACATTCAGGAGAAGATTAATGTTTGGAGAGCATAAAAATTACAACTAGATACTGACTCATATGTCTTTCATCTTTCTTAAAAGCACTCTGACAGAAGATGATGGGCTCTACCTTCTATGAGGGAAAATAACCCGTGAATGGTGATTTTTTTGACAACTTGTAGAATTGATCAGATCAACCAACTCCTATGCAGAGTTCTCAGACTCCCAGCAAGTCAAGTCAAATTGCTTGCAGAGTTAGGGATACGAATATTTAGAGAAAGAGCTAAAAACACAACTACCAAGGTATTTAGATTCCTCACTCCTGCGACATCATGGAGATTGAAACTCTTAAGTATCTTAGACAAGGGTCACGTTTTAATCTCTTACCTTTCATCTTTCCTGCCATTTCATATATTCTTCTTGGCTGGTCAGAACGACTCTCCAGAGCTGTAAATAAACCACCCCTTCCCCAGCGGCCGGAGTCATCTAGAATGCAATGACAGATCAGGTTTTTAGAAATTGAGACTGAAAACTATCCCAGAAGGAAAAGGGGCCTACTCTGGCTAAATACAATGAATGACCATCACAGACAGATATGAGAACAACAGGTGAACTGAAGAGAACCAGCATGCAAGGGATTATCCTAAAGTATAAACCTTAGCCACCAAGGAAAAATAAACTTGTCACAATTCCCTGAAAAAACTGCAATAATAATTCCATCCGAGAGCCCACTGTGGATATTCAACCAAGTATTTACCATGGTAATGAGCATATAAACTGTCAGTACCCTCATACCCAGGGAAAACATGCACATATTATGTTCCCAAATTGGTGCTTTGGGCTTACCACAATTAGATGTTTGTTATTTGTGGGCTTTTCTTGTCACTTGGCATTTCCACTTTAACCACGAGTTTTTATGCTGAGTTTAACATAAGCCAAAGCAGCTTATAACATTCTGCTATAGCCTTGGTAAGAGCTTCAACACTGATTCTGGAAGAACTCTGCAACCTGAATTTCTCTCCCTCAGCTTCAGTATCTTGACAGAGATCCTAAAACTAGCAACAAGCTTAGAACCTCTGTACTGTCATTGCAGAGAGACAAGCACCATGAGAGTGTAGTTCTGACCTCAGCCTCTGAAATAGCCCATCTCTCTCTGCTGACTGCACAAGGGAGGTGATTTTCAGTATCTCAGTTCAGTCCTTACAGCTTACACCCAGAAACACAGACCCATATACCCCTTCCTAACACCTGTGTGGGTTATATATTGTGAAGCAGAGTCTGTACTGCCTCTATATCACTCAAGATCAAGTCAGACTCAAAATGATTTCAGTCTGGTACGGAATGAAAAAGTACCAAGTTAGGAAGTACAATTCAACCCCTTGCCCACTCCACTTTACAATAGTTCTGTTGTCATAAGTCTTACCTAGGCAGTGGACAATAATGGCATCCTCCTCTTCTGCTTTTGGATGGGTGACATCTCCCATAACGTACTTGATACAGTTTACATCCACATCTCTGTAATCCAAATCCACATTCAGCTCAGCCTCTCCCTCCTCAAACTCTTCCTCAGATTCACTTTCCTCTGAAGGGAGACAGGTAGATGTGTAATGATTTGACTCCCACCAAGCCATCCTGAAACAAGAGAAGAAATTCAATGAAAATAAGCAAAGATGGGGGGAGTATACACCTTTTTTTAAATGACTACAGAAATACACAGGAGATCCTGATCTGCACTCCCTCTGCTGCCCTCCTGTATTTTGGATAGGAACAAAGACTACCCCAGTTGGTATCTGTGATTTTAAGTGCCATGTGCTGGTGTGATAAAATGATTGTAGGCATAGAAAAAGCACATGACAAAGTGGAAGGAGTTATTCAGAGCAGTGAAAAGGAAAAATAGATAGGAAAGAAGTAAGTTAATAAGTTAAGAAGTAAGTTAATACACGTGCCAAAGAGTTACCAATACTAGAATGAGACACAGGGACCAAGTCTGACAACTCAGATGTAGGCTGTCCCAAAAGCTCACTGTACACTCAGATACGAGTTTCTCATTCAGGCCAACATTGATTAATTAAGTTAGATGTGAAGTATTCAGAAATATCCTGATGTATGAAGCTAACTCTCTCAAGAGATTGATCTGCAGCCATTTTGTCATCTCCTCCTCCCCTCATTCTCAGCCCCACATTCCAGAGTGGATACAGAGCACATTTCTAGAGCACCCTGTAACAGACACCAATTTAAAAGTAGTTGATGCAGTACGAGCCATACTTTTTCATGTGCTCTGCCTCTGCTTTTGCCTTTCTCCTTTCCTCCATAATCTTTGCTCTCTTTGCAGCTGCTTCTTGGCGCTTCTTCCTCCTAGTCTCCAGCTCCTCTGTGCTCAACAAGTGTTTCCTCCTTGTTGCCTGGTCCCGGAGGCCTGTAAAAAGAGCCTAGAGAAAGAAAGCTGAAATTCAGAAACGAAATGCTCATCTCAAGCACGCGTCTGGTGCCCACTTTATGCTGCACAGAATCACACAGTGGCCTGGGTTGGAAGCGACCTCAAGGATCATAAATTTCCAACCCCCTGCCACAGGCAGGGCCACCAACCTCCCCATTTAATGCTAGACCAGGCTGCCCAGGGCCCCATCCAACCTGGCCTTGAACACCTCCAGGGACGGGGCATCCACAACCTCTCTGGGCAGCCTGTTCCAGCACCTCACCACTCTCTCTGTAAAGAACTTCCCCCTGCACTCCTTTCCCATTTGTCTACTTGCCCACAGCTCTTAACCATCAGATCCTAGACGTCAAACAAATGGGTGGTTTTGCCATCTAAGTTTACATTAGTGCCCAGCATTCCATCTATGATCTGTTGCCAGAATCGCTGAATTGTCCAACCCTCAGATTCAAGAGCCAAACTTACTACAATGGCATCTAAATCTTTTAACATTTTGGGTTTTTTTGGTGAGCTGTAAGCAAAGAGAGGAAACTGTCAGCTTCATTTTCTACAAGCAATTAAGAGCATCATATGCTTTGTCATGTCTTTTGCCTTACATTTGCTTTGTTTCGGAGAGCTCTCCCTTCTTTACTGGTCTCTTCGGTCAAGGCTTTCTGAAGATCCAAAAGCTGATCAAATGCTTTTTTGTCTTCTCTGCTGGGTTCTTTTGAATAATCTTTGCCTTCATACACATACATGTGATCTTCAAAAAATAATTTACAAGTATAAAAAGGAATTGAAAGCCACTAACACTTGAAATATATAGCAAGATCAAAAACAATTAGGCTTCTCTGTTACACTGTTCTACCCTCAGCAGAAAAAGACATTTACTGTCTTTTATATGACCGGAGTCAGCATAATGTTAAAAGAACAGAATCAAGATTTGCTTCCTCAGACAAAAGCTTTCTGCTTCAGTCACAAGTCTGTATTTAAGTGCCATAGTGTACTCAAAGCAGAAAGTCAGTCTGTCTCACGGTACTACAAGAAAGAAAGTATCCTTAACATTTATTCTCATATAATACAGAGAACTAATCACGATTAAGTTGCATTTTTATTGGAAAGTAGAACAATGAAGACAAAATAGGTTTGTTCTAGCTGTTCAGATTCAATGGCTCTGTATTTCTTATCACATATTTTGGAACTCTTTAAGGTCATTTCAACTTGTGTTTTTCATGGCCAATAATCTTTTGTATGGAGACAGATACAAAAGAGCTGCTATATAGTTTTTCCTTAAGTTATTGTTATCTCTCTACATCTGTAATTCTATCTTAATGATTCTCCATGGGAATAACAGCAGATGCAATCTGATTATTTTCTCTTTTCTGAGGTATCAAAATATTTGAAACACATTAAGGAATTCAATGGCCAACAAGCTGGGCAAATATTGTTATCACGTTTCAGGCAAACAAGGTTGCAAAAAGAAGAAAAAGACCAATTTAAGTTCAGAAATCGAGATCATGGACTGATGATCTTTTCTTAACAAGACCAATTTTCTTCTTGTTACCTGAAAAATACCACCCTTCCCTAGGAAGCCTCCTCTACTAGTTCCCAAGTGTCATGCACTCCATAGGTATTTTAATTTCTAACTTACTTTCTGTACCATCCTCATTCTTCTCTTCTTCATGTGGCAGGACAACGTCCATTACCCACTTCCCTCCTTTTGTCTCTCCAAGGATGTTTTCCAGCTCCACATCCTGGGCAGTACTTCCCTCAGAGGACAGCAATTTATCTAAGCCAAATTTCAGGATTTCACTCAGCTTTATCAAAGATAAGAGGAAGTTCAGTATGAGTATCTTCTATCTCCACATGAATCCCTATGACTCAAGCTTCTCAGACATAAATGAGAAGGTTGTAAATGTGAAGAAATCTAATCCTTTGTATTATCTGTCAAAATACTTGCACTTTAACATGCTCATTTGTCTCAACACCCATTGAGACAGGTCCCTGTAACATATCTCCCTCAAACATACTCACTCAGACTGGAAAGGCCATTTTTCTCTACAGGCCAAACAACAAAAATGGCATAATTCTGACTGAACTCAAGAAGCTTTCTTCATAGCCAAAAAATCTGGGCTTGTTTTTGCCCCACCTCTTAATAAAATAAAATAAAATCTTATATCCCACAAAAATTCACAGGGAGCATAATATCAGCATGGAATTTCCTTTGGGCTCAGTTCCACTTCACCCATGGAAACTATAATTGCTGAGGTACATGCTGATGAAGGGGCAGGGGGTGGGAAAAGATACATTAATTCTAAGCCTTTCCCAGGTTTACCTCCGTAGAGGAGATATATCCCTCCAAATTTCACTTTGCTTGATGTTTTCAACCAAAGCTCTCAGCCCAAAACTCAGCTTTTGGGTCAGAATCATAAATCACACCCTGACTCCTGAGACACTGTATCTGCCAAGAGGTCAACCAAAGGTTGACCAAGTTTCAGACTAGCAATCAAAAGCTGTCAAAGTACTTATCATTAGCTCTGTTTGTGAGAGAAGGGCAGAAGAGAAAGATAAGTTCCTAGAAACAATGAGTCAGCCTCCACTTTAGACCTGTTATATAATTAAAAAATATACAAGTAAAACAAGGGACATTCTTGTCTTCTCTTCTTCTCCAAGAAAACACATTTTTTACACAACAAATGCGTCTCAAAACTCTAAAAACTGTCTTCAAATTTCAAACCTTGTCTGGCCCTGGAATGCAATGTTGATTCCTACATCGCATGCAAAAGCTGTCACGTCAGTGCATATCCCAAACTGAAGTGTCTTGACAGGTTCACATCAAACAGAAGCAGGGAAACACTCCAACATTTCTAAGAATGTTACTGAAGTCAACTCGAGGGTTTAGCTCTATTTTACCTGTAAATCTGATGCTTCCTGAGGTTTGTGTACTCCCAAGGCAAACTGACCTCCCTCTACAATAGCATTTGTCAGTCGAAGCTTGGAAGCAGCTCTTCGGTAGATTATTTCTTCAACTGTATCTCGCCCAATCAAGCGGATAATTTTTACAGGCCTTCAAAAAGTCAAGAAAATTCCTATTATTTTCTTCGTTTGATGTGCACTACAGTGGTTTTCTGGCACGGCACACTATCTCCTCACCCAATCTTCTGGTAGGATAAAAAGGCAAGAGCAAAATCAAAGACAGCAGAGGGTGGTGACACACTGGAGCAGGTTGCCCAAGGAGGCTGTGGATGCCCCATCCCTGGAGGCATTCAAGGCCAGGCTGGATGTGGCTCTGGGCAGCCTGGGCTGGTGGTTGGCGACCCTGCACACAGCAAGGGGGTTGAAACTAGATAGATGATTATTGCATCCTTTTCAACCCAGGCCATTCTGTGATTCTATGATAAGTATAAAACTGAAGCAATTGCTTCTTGACATGGGATGAATGTTCACTGCAAGAGTGCAGGCAATCCTCCATGTTCCATCTCCTTCTACAAATTTACAAAGCCCCCATCGTAGACACATGACAAGGATAGGACTGTGTAAGGCTGCAGAAGGAAAGCAGAGACAAAATTATCTCTGCTCTCTTTCTTTGACCATCAATCTATCATCTTCTTTACACCTTTTAACACTATTGCTTATGAATAGGGAAAGAGACACAGAGGGATCAGTAAAGTAAGCAACCTAAAGAGAAGTAGCAACATTTCTCACTTGTGCTGCCCAATCCGGTGAGCTCTTGCTATTGCTTGCAAGTCATTCTGTGGGTTAAAATCACTATCAGTGAAAATAACTGTATCTGCTGCTGTCAGGTTCATGCCAACTCCTCCTATGAACAGAGAAAAAGATCACAGAATACGTCAGCAGCAGAAAATAAAGGCGCAGCTGGAGAATTTATGGTATGCAAGGTTCTGTCAGATCTGATCAACTATGTTCAATTTATCTCTCAGCCCCAAGTCTGAGTCACAAAGATCCAAATAGATGGATAAGCCCAGTATTTCTGTATTTCTCTGTGCTTTCTGCAACAGCTCAAAAAAAAACCAGAACTGCACTATGCATTGTAGGGGAACAAAAAAAGAAAAAAAAAAGGATGCAAGCAGATCAATAAAAAGGCAATTGGTTGTCAAGACTGATAGCATAGACATATTCTTCAGCTGTCAGGAAGACTAATACAGTAAGAACTGGCTTAACTGAGGCTACAAAGGTCTGCCCAAGCTATGACTTGGCTGAAGCCTGGTAACAACAGGTAAATACACTGCTGAAAGAGTGGGAAACACCACACCCAATCATACGACAGCCAGAGCCTAGGTATATACGTGACTTTAAAAGGTTTTGAAATTAGAGTTGGACTCTCACTGAATGAAAGGAAAAAAAATGTTAGGTGTTTTTTTTTCTTTTTTTTTGAATATCCACTGTTGTGACAACATACTACAGCGAAAGAGGGCGGAACCTGTTCAAGTGCATTCTTTCCTGCTTGTACTAAGTACCTCACAATAATGAGAATAATCTTGCAAGTGGAGACAGTCATGCACTTGAAAATCTCTGCCCATAACACAAGGATAGAAATATGGCTAGCGCTGCTGTTCCCAGGTGGATAGACTACGACAGACATAGCACTGAACGTTAAAAAGCAACTCGATTCTTGAAGACGTGGGCAGGAAGAGCTCAGGCACAGTATTACAAGAAGCATCTATTTCTTACACTTAGCATTAGGTGCTTCTCTACAGTCTCAATACACTCCTCTCCACGACCTGCAATATTATCAAAACCAGTTTCATTCAGGAAAGTCCGACCAGAAGCCCAAAGGAAGAAGACATAATAAGAGCCTGGTGCTTGAGATCAAGCAGTACTGATCCTCTCTCTGAAGGTAAGCAGAAGCTTGCCCTTGTGCTGGTCTGAATAAAGAGACAGGAAGAACTGAAACCACTCAGGAGACAGAGATATGCCTGAGGAGCTAAGAGGAGGCGAAGTACAGATGGCACTCCTGTGGTGTTCTTTGCTGTCTCTGCTAAGTAAAAGGCTCTCAGCTGAGTCTGCCTGCCAGCTAGAGTGCACATCCATGTTCAGGAAGCAATTCTACCAGCTTACTTAGAGAAAGTCTATTTCTACCTAAAGTCTGAAACTTTAGAAATAAAGTGCTTGCAGAAATAGAATGCTAGTGAGATTCCTTCAGTTTATCCTGGCACAAAGAAAGGCATTGTAGAGCTCAGAATAAAAAAAGTTACTCAAACAGCTGCAACCTAAAAAGCATCTTGGCATCAGCTGCTGAAAGGAAAGCACAGGAATTGGGTCTCCTAGCTAAGAAGCCCAAATTCAGGATGCGTCTTGTCTCTCTCAAAAATCCTCCATATTAACATAACATGGAGGATTTAGAACACCCTGAAATTTTGCAAGACAGAGCAAAAGAAGAGTGCAGAAGCAAGACGTGTTGTCTCTCCCTTCCTTCCTTACCTGCTCTGGTGCTCAGCAGGAAGACAAAGATGGGCTGCTGACCAAAGTTCTTAATGGCAAGGTGCCTCTCTTCACCTCTTACAGAACCATCCAGCCGCTCATAGCTATAGCCTTTCCAAACAACAAAATGTATGTTTCTGAAATTCTAGTTATACTCTGTCTTTCTTATTTCATTCTTCATAGATTAACTGCTGTCAAGACTTTTTATGCCAAGTCCTCCCACCTTGATTCGCATTTTATCACCTTCAACTCCTCTTTTTCTTTCCAGTGACCCTGACTCCCAGACTGTCAACAAAGGTTAGTTTAGTTAAATCTGAAGCAGAAACTCTTAGCATTTAATTTACTGCATGGAAACAAGATGGGGAAATACAAAGCCAAAGCATAAGAACATTAACCCAGAGTCCCATTTCAGACTGTGCTGGCTGTTAGCTCCACACTACAAACCAATAACCATTATATCTTTCTAATCCAAGCTGCTACTGCTTTCAATGTGTACTTTCCTGTGAGCAAGCAGTATGGGAAATGGCTTTACATTTGGCTTTTTAGTGCAACATTAGTTGTCTAAATCCATAAACACCAAAGAAAAGCCTCTTTCATGGGAAGTCCTAAGTAGGCATGGAGCCATGTGGGTTGAAACAAAAGAAAAGGTCTCAAGATCCCTTTGGCAGCCTTGCTAAAACAGGCAAACTGAGGCTCCACTACCAACAACTATTTTAATCAAAAATTAATTTCCTGGTATAAATGTGGCACAATTTGTGTTCTGCACTGGACAAACTGAATTGAATCCTAATGGCTTTACCACAGCTACTTCAGGGCTCAGGTACATAACTAACCACAGGTATATAATGAAACTTTGCTACCCTGCCTCTATTAGCTCGATTTTATCAAGGAACCAAAGCTCAAGCTACTCTGAAGAACAACGCTGGAGTGCAAGTTCCTTGCAGGCAGGCAGCACAAAGAGATTAGTTCAAATCCCAAGTTCCAGTCAACTATAAGCATATGGTTTCTGTCTACTAAGAAGCAAATGCCCATCATATTCTCCATCCCAGGCAGATCAGCCAAAATCAGACTAACACTATATGGCACAGATTATTAAGATAAGCCCTTTGCTGCCAAACCATGCAGACCATACCTCTATAGTCCATGTAGTCTTGCAGAATGTCAAGCAGTTTAGTCATCTGAGAAAAGAGCAAGACACGATGGCCACTGGAAGAAGAATACGAGATGTCACCAGCAACATTATACTGTGACAGCATTTCACAGAGCAGTACAGGGGTTACAGTAGCTCAACCAGCCACTGTTACATAGCAAGAGCTCACCACAACACTGCACTAAGCCTCACAGACTCATTGCCAACTCCCTCATGTTTTCAGCCCCACATCCAAATGCAGCTAGGCAGCCCCACCTGATAGCATCAGCTGCCATGTATACAGTGTGGAGTCACAAACAGGTAACAAGGCTCTAGCACAACACTGCTGCTGGCTAAATGCACTTTGGCAAGGACCCAGAGGATCCTAGCTAAAAGGATCCTCAGCCTGAATGTAGTGCCATGAGGGTCTTCACCATGTGACTTGCCACACTAGACTGCTCTCTAACAACATAACATAAAACATCTTAAATACAGGGAAAATGTAGTATCAGCATCTCTGCAACAGAACATAACTTCCCATCCAGCAAACGACCCTCGGTGCCCATATATAATTGCAAGCAGCATTTTAGTGAGAAATCAACTCTCCTTGCTCTAGGCCTCAGACAGTGTGAGAGTGCTTTGCTTAAATCAACAACATTTGCAAGTTCAGGAGTCACACACGGCTAAACAGGGCAGTGCTTGTGTTGTGGTATCTGCACAATCTATGGATAAATAAGGCAGTTTTCCTTCTTAGTTTATCTTTTCTTCCTGTGTCAACTCCACCTTATCTTCCTCATCCCAACACAACATACCCATCATACAAGAATGAAAGGAGTTTATCCAACAAACATAGTTTGCCGCTGGCTTCAACAATGTGATCTCCAATCTCAAAGGGCTCTGGCTCAACACCTGGCAAAGAAAAGGGTTTCAGAAGTATACCTAATTATACAGATATTAACTCAGTGATCAACCTTTAAGTGACCATGTTGCCAAATACTGCCAAGCAGACCCCCAGGATGCTTGCTTGTTTGAAAAATGATGGTCTTTGTCTAAAAAAACCACCCTCAGTACTTCAGGAAGTACCTCATAAAATGAAATGTGATTTCATTGCTTAGGTGAGAGAAGATGCACTTATGACAAATCAAGCGGTAAGCTGAAGTAGAAAACTTAAACTTCACAAGCCCCTGCTTTGATCATCTCTGATGAAGTGTCCTGTGTTGGAACTGGTCACAAATCCACAGCTGGTGCAATACTGTTTACTACTTGCCCCTTCTAAGCAATTATTTAAATTAAAAAAAAAAAAAAGCATACAGAAAAAAAATTCTATTTTGAAAGAGAGAAGAATGTTTTCTTACCATTGAAAAGGTACGGGTGGGCAACACACTTCCGAAGCTGTATTAAGACATTCTGAAGTGTAACCTTCCTTCCTGTTCCACCTTCAAATGCATCTGGAACATAGTGCACAGAAAAAAGAACTGAGCAGGAAAGCCCATGCTTCACCAATGGTGTGACTGAGAACACGTAAGCACTGCTTTGCACTGCTTCAGCACTGAAGTAACTCTTAGCGCATCATTTTTGTATTTGATTTTCCATCCCAAGACCAATACTCGTGTTTTCATGAGCCAAATAAAACCTCCCTCACTTTTCTTTTTCTTCAAGAGAGAGAGAATCTTTACTACTTTGCCTTGTCAAAGCCTCCAGAATTTTCTCAACTCCCTGGAAAGAGCCAATGACATTTTTCTAAGAGTGCGTTATAGATCTAGAAATCATCAAAACTAATTTGTTACAGTTCATTTGAACTTTCCAAGAACAAAACCAAAAATGTAATACAACACAGTAGAAGATCTCCTGGGTAACCAGGAAGTTAAGAAGAGATGCACATTTCTGGGGGGAAAACAAAGAGACGTGGACATTGCTGACTCTAGAAGAAGATTCAGCTTTCATGGTGATGATGCAAAGCATGGTGGCCCCTTGATGCAGCAGGCATTAGCTCTAGAACAGAGAGTTACCATCCCCCCAATTACAGTTTCCCTACAACACAAAAGCACTGACAAACCACATGTGGTATATAGAAACGAAAAAGGAGGATTTCAGAGAACAAAATACATTCTCTTTCATCCCTCTGGATGCTCTGTTACAGTTAATTCATGAAGTGCCAAGGAGTGAGCTGTTAGGATAAGGATCTGTGGCTGCATTGTCTGTATGGTCCTGCGGTTTCCTAAGGCACTCAAATCTACATCCAGCAGGTTTCAATTTGCTATGTGATTTAAGCTACTACTGGAAAATGTGTAGAGACATAGAATTTCCTGTACAACCTTTTTTGTTTGAACACAAAAAGAATGGACAGGAGCTGGCTTACTTGTTCATGAGATTTTTAATTACAAGCTGATACAAAGCAGATTCTTGAAGCTGCCCCTCCTCAGCTCTGAGAGAGACCAGCTCTACATTCACACGTCTCTTCCTCTATCACAGGTTAAACTCATGAATCAAGCAGCCCCAAAATCAACCAATAGAATTCAAATGTCTCAGTTACCTAGATCTTTTGTCAAAATAGCTTTGTAGTACTTCCTCTGCAGAGCTGACATTCCATGGTACAAAACCACTTCCACCTTTTTCGGAAGGTCTGCAGTCACCTCGGATTTGACTCTTCGAAGCAAAAATGGTTGCAGAAGATTGTGCAATTCTTTAGCTATTCAGAAGCAAGATATAACGAGTTATCAATGAAGCATAAGGGATTTATACAGTATCTTTACAACTATACTTTCAAAAATAAATGTATAAAGGAAACTTAATGAAATCATCCTAGCCCAGTTTTACAGAGAAAGCAGAAGAGTTGCACACCTAAAGTACTTAACAGCTACTTAACTAAGATCAATAATCATTACTTATACAATGTGCCTGCCTCCCAGTCAAGATAACAGCTGGTCCTGATTCAAGTACAGCATCAGTTGTTACTTACCTGGCTCACTCTCCTTTTCAACTGCTTGGTAATACTCAACAAACTCTTTCACTTGTTTTCTAGGAAAAATATCAGGTTCAATAAAACTGAGTAAGGAGTACAGTTCTTGGAGGCTGTTCTGGATTGGAGTGCCTGTGAGCAGCAGCCTGAAACCTACTGGGAGCTGAAAGAATCAACAGCAAAACAAAATGATAAGGAGAGAGCATTTGAAATGAAAAGTTACTTAGTGTACAGCTCCACCCACTTCCCTCTTAGGCTTTACCTGAAGATGATAGGTGGCATAGAAATGCCTGCAGAATACTGCAAATGCCAGCCAAAACCACATTACATATGGTATGGTGTGACTGTCAAACAGCCCTACCAAACTTAGGCTGGCACCAATGCAAAGAAGACAGCATAAGCAAAATAAGAACAAAATGCAAAAACAAAATTAGAATTCCCAGATCTAATACTGCATACTCACTGTTATGACAGACAACTAGAAAATGCTGCTGAAATAGGATGGTGAAATGAAATTGCTAATGATCACATTCCATTTCTACTTTCTGATCTACTCTGACAATCACAGTGACATTGTCTGGTCTGTGCTGCATACAGCAAACCCTGGAAAGGGACTTGGGAATAGGGTTACTGTTGAAAAAATACACAAGTCTTTACTCAAGAAAATACATCAGGAGAGCTAAGGTGAATCTCTGCTATTTCTTTTCAACTTCAACTGAATCTTCTAAACAGTTCCAGAGCTGAGCTTTGCAGGAATCTATTTTTTTTTTTTTTTAATGTATATTTAGAGGCATTGCAGCTCATCAATGCTGATGCCAGTCCAGATGTAATGTCCATGTTTTACTGTGGAGACAAGAAGTGCACCCTTCACAGGGGCATTTATTTCATTCACAAGAAAATGAGGACACCTTCTTATCCAGGACAGCCCAAGGGAAGCTGGAGCAATTCTAGTAATTTCAATAAACAAGGGTGGCTCTATTAAGTGAGACAATGGAAATCAACAGTTCACGACCCAAGGTCCTATAAATGAAGCAAGGGTTCCTTCATCTCCCCAGATCTGGAGATACCCCCTTTGTCACTTTATACACTCTTACATTGGTCAGATTTCTAATGCTTCAGTAGTACAGCTGTGCTTCAGTGCTACGTTCAGTTTCTTTACATTTTTCAGTCTCTAGAATTACTCCAGTGACTCAAGTACAAACATGAGCCAAAATGAGAGACAAGCTCCAAATACTGCCCAGATTCACACAAGGCCAGAATAATAGGCCCTTATCACTCTGCCACTAACTATGTGGATCTGTTCAACAATTCTGACGGAAATGATGGAAGCTGGTTGTGGCCCAGGGTTAATAAGAATACAATACAAAGAAATAAACAGAACATCTGCCTCCTGTAGTGAAAAGACTTCATATGGTAAAAGATAGCTGGTATATTCTACCTCAGTAAGTGTCTCGTAAAGCAGAGAGTTCTGATTTTTCAGTCTGTGAGCTTCATCTACAACCAAGGCAGCCCAGTCAAAACTGTGAACAAACAACACAGCATCTCCAATTACTTGCAGAGAAATCACTGCTGCCAATGCAAAAAGACTGAAATAAGTGATGGCTTTGTTTGGCTGAACTCAAGAGGCTCCTCTCCATGAACCACAGGCAAGCATCACAAATGTGGTGGAAGGGTGGGAGGAATTCACAAGTACAGGTTTTCAAGAGCCAATACTGCTTCTTAAGTACAGCCTGAAATGAAAACTAAGTAAGTTCATTTGAATTTGCTGTTTCTCTCTCCACCATCGTTTCTGTGGGAAAAATTATGCAAGTACAAGTTAGTCAAACATTCAAGGAGATCTATCATGTGGAAAAAGACATGAAATTAGGCCCTTACACCCATGCAAAAACATAGCAACGATGACGAGCTAGTGATTGCAGAAGTGTTACAAACCTTTTGCAAATCATCCAAATGTGGAACTTCAGCTCAGTCCATGCACCATCACATTGTATAGGCTGCAGAATCACTTGCTGCCTACTAAATCCACCAGACATAATACAAATTCTTTTCAGTACTCAGTTCTGCTAAGAGTGAGGATTTCAACTACCACATTACAGAGTGACTTCCACACAGTTCTGGCTGATGGATAGGCAGGTAGGGGAGAGCGTGACCCTCCAGCTTTTCTTACCCACACACCTTTCTTCTCAGTGGAATACAAGGGCTGGAATCACATGTGTCTATATTTTCCCCACTGCTCTGTTCACATATATCTTAAGTGACATTAAGGACTACACTGCAAGTTGGTAAAGGAGTCTGATTATAATCAAAAAATACCTTTGGCTCTTGTAAAACATGGAGAATCTTGCACACAGATAAACATACATTTCAGAAATCTCCAACAAACTTGTAGAATTAAATTAAAAATAATAATAATAATAATAACCTGTACTCACAATTTGAGAAATGCTGCATCTTTCAGACAAATCTGCAGTGAAAGAAAACAAACTGTTACTTACAACTTAACATATGGTTCAAAAGAGAGCATCTTTCTGTCTAATTGCAAACTATGGTGAAATAGTGCAGGATTGGAGTGAAGTCAGTTACCAAGGAAAGTAACATAACAGATAATGTAACCACAAGCTTTAGCAACTCTACATTTTAATGCTCCTCTGGCAAAGCATCAGTAGTAAAACCTCAGAGAACTCATAGAAATTTTCAGACAAGTCTGTAACATTTGTTCATATAATTCACACTCTCTAAGAAACACCATGCACCTCCAGCATTACAATCTTTTTGACTCTAAGCAAACACACGCTTCAGTGGATTAATCTGACCTGCTAATATCCTAAAGTGCTCACATTATTCGTCCAACTTTGGATTCGAGGAAGAAGAGAAACTAGGTCAATTGGTAAGCCTTAAGAAGCACAGAATTTTATCATCAGAACAACAGAGATGAGAAAAATACTAGCTAAGTCAACATCTCCGTGTGGTTGTTTGTTTTGTCAGCACTGCTTTAGCATGAGCACCTCCATTTACCACATTCGGGACAAGGCTTATCACTACACTCCTGCATGTGCATTGTGGAAAAAGATGCAGGTTCAGAGTGATCAGCACAGGTCATGGCACCTAGAGGAAGGAAATGGTAAAATACTTGAGAGGTAAAGCAAAGGGGCAAAAGGAAAAGGAGATCAAGCGGAGAAAGAAAAAGAAGCTGCAAGAAGCTTTCTCATTTAATTTAAAATTGGTTTGTTTGTTAAGAGGCTGTTAAAATAAAATCAAAGCACTGATACAAAGTAACACCTGAGTGGAAATGAGTCATAAGACAAAGATGAGAGCTTTTTTCCACTCAACATAACTAAGCACCTGGCCATGCAGAACCCAAAGCAGTGACCAAGGAAGCAATCCTACTGGTTCTCTGTAAAGCACTGACTGGATTCAGCCCCAAATCCCATCAGTTCTAATATAAACCTCACCATTTTACAGTCCGATTTTGGTGAAGAGGGCATGCAAAAGAAGTACAGACATAAGCAAGCTCTTTCAAACTGTTCTTGCAGTGACCAATTAATAGAATCTTAATAAACATCACATGTGTACATTTTCCATTAAATACACAAGATTTGTAAGGTAACATAGAAAGGCAATGAAAATGTAGCATCAGTTAAAGATGTTTCTGATTTTTATTTGTTTATTCAAGGTGTGATACAGCTGTGTGGATTATCTTCAGGACACAAAAACTGCAGCAAGTTAGATGAGCAGGATGAGCACTGAGGAATGTCAGAGTACAGCGGGCAAGAGCTGAAGCATAGCGTACAGAGAAATGTAAAAGGCAAGAAAAAACCTGAGCCCTCTTTTCAAGTAGGTACCTCATATGTTGTTAAGAGCACGTGGAAGTGAGATTGCTCTTTCAGGTTCTGCTGCAGTTCAGATCGCTCCTCCTTGTTGCCAATGTATGTCACAAAGGAGAGACCTGGAGCAAACCTGTCATCGAGAGAAAGACAGCAAGAGAAAGATAGCACCTTGTTCTCCTGGGAGCTGGATCTCAGCTCTTGAATCTATGTCCTTCCTGATTAACTTGCATCCCAGCTTGGCACCTGAGCTGCTGATTCTGGTTTGGACAAATGCCGTATAAATTGGTTTCTCCTAGTTCAACACAGATGATGGAAAACCAGTCAAACGGTCCGTCTGCTATTCAAAGCTGAAAAAGCTCATGAAAAGCAAGTGATTCTCTGGCTGGGAGCAAAGAATTGGTCCAGAGGTAGCTAAAGTACAGGTGAGCAATGTCTGCAGCAAATAGTTCCAAGACAGGGCTCCAAAAATCTAGCCCTCATAGTGAAGGCAGATAAAATCAATCCCATGGAAGAAGAGTTGGAACAAGTTCTTCCTCGCTTAATCCCACTACCAATGCCTGCCTGTTGTTCCAACATAGCTGTTCACTGCTGAAGTTTACCATATTAAGTCATACAAAGATGCACATTTTTCCAGCTATTCCAGCTGCTTGTTTATCCAAATCAGGACAGATCATTTCAAAATCTAACCTCAACAGTTTTTGTTTTTGACACAGCATTACTCAACAACCACACAGAAATACAGCTGTTCTAATCTACAACTTTCAGCCACTCTTCTTAAAAGCAATGTTTGGGCTTGAGCCTAAAAACATACAGATTCTGGGCATAGCAAACATGCCATCAGTCCAGATGCTGTATCCCAGTGAATATGGGTTGCATGCATGGATGTAAGGTATTTTAGATGCATGTGTGAGCATGCCAAGAAACACACTTTCATTCAGCTTGGCTCTTACCTGTCAGCACTCAGAATCCTGGCTGTCTTCAGCAGAATTTGCCTAAGAAAGGCTGAGCATGGGGGATTAGAAAACAACAAGCACAAAGCTAGTGGGGGTGTTATCTACTGACAGTCATCCAACGCTTTAAGTTGGATGAACACATGGATATCACAGCACTGTACAGGCTATGCATTAACTGCAAGCAGCATATACATCAATTTGTTGTTTCTGAAAGGAAGAAAATTGCTGGACTGAGCATATTTGAAGAGAGTATTTGTAACTCATCGTTCAAGACTATAATGAGTCAGACAGTTGTTTAAACTTACCTCTCCAGTTCCTCCTTCCAGTTGCTCAGAACAGACAGAGGACAAAGTATCAGGCATCTCTCCTTGTTTGTTAATTTTTTTGTCAAATAAAGAAGAAGTGAAATAGCCTAGAAGGCAATGAAAAAAGATTTTTTTTTATAACAAGGAAATTCCTGAACTTGCATAAACTGTCCCCTTGAGGTTTGTAGCTGATTTCCCACAAGTTCTCCAACACAAATCGGAGCTAAGAGAATACCAAAGGAGATCCACCATCAATGACGTAAAAGCTTACATCCTAAAACACTACCTCAACATCTACAGCCCTTTTCCAAAGACATTTTTCCAACAGTCACAAAGATCTACCACACATCCCTTTCTAAAGGTGCCAGTTTGTTATTTAAGACTCGTTGTCTGAAACTAAACCACGATCATCATTCACTCCAACAAAATTGAATCCCATTTAAAAAATAAAATTAAAAAAACCCTGAAAAATATTGATCTGTACTGAACTTTAATACACATGTAGACAGACTCAAAAATCATCCTACTGCAGGTGCATCAAAACGACATCACTGGCTCCATACTCACTGTGTTAACTAGGTAACATTATTTGTAAACTACTATGAATTACGCATTCATACATCTGCGTAAAATGATGACTTACATTTTTACAAACTTCCTCAAACTTTTTTGGAGCATTGCTCAGGACCTAACAGGGGTTTTACATGATTAAGTAACAAAAAAAGATCTCTCTTATGAGTAAGGACTTCAGCATGTGGCTACTTATATGCTTAGGCTGCTTTTTTTATTCTGCAAGAAGCCTGAGCTAAAAAAGTTAGGCAAAAGTCATTTTTCAGAAGATGACACACCTGACAAGTCTTCCCAAGACCCATCTCGTCACCCAGGATACAGCCATGCTGGACTTGGTAGCATTGCACCAGCCAGTTTACACCATCTAATTGGTATGGGCGAAGCTTAATGCCTGTGAATAAAAGCAATCTGTTAATGTCACATAGTCATCCAACATACTGTACGAAATGTTACAGCTGGAAGCCATCAGAAGCAGGTCTTGCACAGGTCTGACCTTCCAACCGGCTGCATTACAGCAAAAGCAGCCAGGTTTTCAGCACGAGCTGCATTACACTGTTAGAGAGCAGAAACACTGCTGTTACAGCAAACTGATTACATCAAACCATATTCAGGAACTTGTATGCATAAAAATGCCCCCAAGTCATTACAAAGGCCTGAATATAAAATCCAGTGTGACACTCGGGCTGCCACTCTGTTCCTGACAGACAGCCTGAATTCAGAGGAGACTCAGGTTAGATATTAGGAGGAAGTTTTTCACACAGAGGGTGGTGAGGCACTGGAACAGGTTGCCCAAGGAGGCTGTGGATGCCCCATCCCTGGAGGCATTCAAGGCCAGGCTGGATGTGGCTCTGGGCAGCCTGGGCTGGTGGTTGGTGACCCTGCACACAGCAGGGGGGTTGAAACTAGATAGATAATTATTGCATCCTTTTCAACCCAGGCCATTTTGTGATTCTATGATTTCAGCTTCAGACACATTTTAAACACATAAGCACTACTTCCAGGTACACTCTTTAGGCTATTAGTTTAGAAATCTTTTTCTATAGCAGCTCACAGTAACATAATGATCACTTTCCAGTAAGATGTTTTTCAGCTTAAGCTAGAACAGACCTCAGCTGCAGATCCCTGTAGCTACCACCAACGCAGAGCAACGCTTTATTAATGCATATGATATACCAAAGCAAACACAAGTCGAATTGAAGTTTTCAAGATCTTTTCTTGTGCGCAGACTTAAGTAGTGGAAGGGACCTTTAAAGGTCGTTTAGTCCACCAGGCTGCACAGAAACATTTTAGCTTTAAGGGAATCATAGAATGGCCTGGGTTGAAAAGGACCACAACGATCATCCAGTTTCAACCCCCCTGCTGTGTGCAGGGTCGCCACCCATCAGCCCAGGCTGCCCAGAGCCACATCCAGCCTGGCTCGAACGCCTCCATGGATGGGGCACCCACAACAGCTCAGCAAACCAAGATGCTGCTCTGAGGATCGAACGGAAAAGGCAAAGGGACCGAAAGACACAGGAAGGACTGTAAGAAGCGACGAGCCTGGGGCACAACATTTGCTGTGGCAGCGATAGCCGCGGTTGAACAGGCCCGGGGCCACTCGTACCTGCTGCAGGGCAGCACACGGCATCGGAGCGCACTGACCTGTCAGCCCCCAGCGGGACGCGTCCTCCTCCTTCACGCCCAGCCCTCCCGCCCCAGCCCCGCCGGCGCGGCGCAGCGCCTGCAAGAAGCGGGACATGGCGGGCAGCGGCTCGCCGCGCGGGAAACCCTCCTCTCCGCCCCTCGTAGGGGCCGGCGGCGGGCGGGACGAAGCCGAGCACCGCCCCGCCGCCATAGCGGATTGCCGGCTCCGGGTTCGGCTAGGAAGCGACGCGATGGAAGCGGCGTCGCTGCTGCTGCTGCTGCTGCTCGGCGCGCTGCCGCCCGCCGCCGCGCTGTACCTGTGCTGCGTGCGGCGGCACACGGGCAGCGCGACGGCCGCGCTACACCGTCGGGAGCCGGGCCGAGCCGCAGCCTCTCGCCCGCTGCGGGACGCCGTGAGCGCGGGGTGGGGTGGACGGGGTGGGCTGCGGGGAGCGGGCCAGGCGCTCAACCTCTCGTCTCCTCTCCGCAGTGGGCCCCGAGGCTGTGCGGCTTCTGGCTGCGGCTCTTCGTGCACGCGGCTAACACGGTGAGCGGGCGCGGGCACAAGATGTCCGCCGCGGGGGGACGGGACGGGACGGGCTGGGCTGTGAGGGACCCCTTGGGCACGGGGGAATCGGGATTGCTCGGCCCTTCTGACTGGATCTGTCACGGGGAGGCTGCGGACGGCTGTCCTCAGCGGGGTTCGGAGTGCTTTGGGGTTTGTCTGCGCTCCGAGGGCTGCTGAGGAGGAGGGCTGCGGAGCAGGTGCAGCCGCGAGTGCGGCAGTGTCGCCTTCCCTTTGTGGGGGCTGCTGGTGTCGGTTTCTGTAGTGGCTGCCTTTGGGGCTGCTCTGCCCTGCCTCTCGTTTCGGAGCTGTACGCGCTCTTACCTTGACGTGTGACCTGTCACGGAGCTGGGAGCGATGTGGGCTTACCTCGTCGAGGGGTTTTGTGCCTGGGTGCGATGATCGGAACGGCTTCCAGTTCTTTGCTTTGTGGATGAGTCTGGTGTGTGACTCTGGGCTTATTTCCTTTCCTGTCGTCCCCCTTACATGGAGGCATAACTAAATGATCTTTAAGGTCCCCTCCAAGCTATGCCATTCTGTGGTGGCCTGGGCTCCTGCATTTCGCAGTCCCAGGGGTTGGGACAGAGTGGCTGGAAAGCTGTGTGGAGGTAAAGGACCTGGGGATGTTGGTCGAGGCTTGGCTGAATGTGAGCCAGCAGGTGGGCAAGAAGGCCAATGGGCATCCTGGCTGGTATCAGAAACAGTGCATCCAGCAGGAGCAGGGAGGTGATTGCCCCCCCCCCCCCGTTCAGCCCTGGTAAAGCTGCGTCTCAAGTACTGTGATCAGTTTTGAGCCCCTTGCTACAGGAAAGACATCAAGGCCTCAGAGTGTGTTCAGAGAAAGGCAACAAAGCTGGTGAAGGGTCTGGAGTGCAAGTCTTCTGGGGAGCGGCTGAGGGAGATGGGATCGTTCAGCCTGGAGAACAGGATGCTCCGGGGAGACCTTATCGCTCACTACAACTACCTGAAGGGAGATGCAGAGAAGGGGCTTAAGCCTCTTCTCTCAGGTAACAGCAACAGGACGAGAGAGAGTAGTCTCAGGTTGCACCAGGGAAGGTTCAGGTTGGGTATTAAGAAATGTCTTATCAGTAAGAGTGGTTAGGCATTGGCACAGGCTGCCCAGGGAGGTGGAGTCACTGTCTCTGGAGAAAAGGGTAGATATGACACTGAGAAACATGTTCTAGAGCAGTCACAGGCATGAGCTGACGATTGTGCTCAATAATCTGATTGTTCTTTCCAGCTTTTATGATTCTGTGATTTCCAATCTCACTCAGGATTTTACTGTTGCATTGCGTGTAGATTAGGAGCAATGCCTTTTCAAATAGAAACTAATTCTTGCGCAATATGTGAAGCAACGTATCACTTCATGTATGTAGGAGTGGAGCCTTGCTTCAGAGTCGCGCTGGGAGCTGGGGCTGCACTCCTTTCATGTGTTTTGGAAGCTGATTCTTGGGCTACTATAGCAAGCTAGAACAAGGCTGATCTCCCTGGGACTGCTGGTATTGCTACACTGGGAACCATGGTGTACAGAGACTGCTTTCAGCTGCCTGTTACCTACATTTCTCATGCTTTTCCAAGTTGACTCAGTTTTCTTCAGGAAAGATGTTAACAGAGAGATAAATGAAATGAAAATAAGCTTCTACCTTATCCAATGTTTGCATAATGCTGTGAGCACTGGTGTGAGCACATATAGATGCCTCTTAACAGTGCTGCAGCCTGCAACTGCAGGCTTTCTGGAGCTGAGTCAGGGAGGAAAAAATGAATGTTCCTGCAGTATAGGCAGGAGAATACAGTCTTTATGATTCTATAAATGTGCATGAGGTGGGAAAAGCATTTCAGATCAATTTTGTGGCTGAAATACAAGTGCATGCTCTGCAGGGTGCTTGGAGACTGCAGCAATTGTGAGTGTATTTAGCATTCCTTGCCTCATGAGAAAGATGCCCTGGTCAAAGCTATTGCAAATCAATGTTTCTGCTTACCTTCTTCTAGGCTTTTGGACAGATCTTGTTACTGCCGCTCTTACTAAGGTAAGAGAGGAGTTTTATCTCCTCCCAAGATTGTTTCCTATTAAAAGTTACCTGAAATGACCTTTTTAAAGGGGGAAGTCTCATAATGAGTGAAGGGTAAGATTACCTCACAGTTTGCTTACTAGGTTTTTTAACTGCTCTGATTTTTGTGACCCTTTACCAGAGGAAATTAACCATTTTCCACACTCAAGCAGGCTCATAGAAGGTTGTCTCTTTGCTCTTCGATGCTCCTGCTGAAGAGCAGTCTTTCTTTCAAAGCTTGTGGGTGTGAAAATCTGCAGTGTTCACCACCAGCAGTGGTGAAATTGTAGTCTTGAGAAAATGAGACCAGACACAAAGCTCAGAGTTTTTAATGTGCTCTTTTAAAAGAGATTCCTCACTTATGAATAACCTTCTGTTGCGCTTATGTTTTTCTTTAGAAACTGAGCTTTCATGAGTGTGTTGCACTACAAGCTGCTGAGGTGCCAAGAACCTCAGACTCACTCTTGACATGCATACGTTGCCTGCAGTTGGGTGATCACCTGTGCAGATTCCAGGATACTAAACATGTTTGGTTCCCCAGAATTTTTACTTTGGGTATGGGCTTTTTAAGTAAAGGAAACCCAGACAACTGTCACAGCTGTTATGCAGAAGGTCATTTCTTAACATCTGTGATAGGATCTGGATTTCCTTACTTCATTGCATTACTCCAAGCCCTGAAGTTGTGCTGATCCAGTTCCCATTACGTTTGGTTGCAAACAAACTGTGTCAAGGCAGGTCATGGATTAAGTCTGAAGAGTTGCCTTAGTGCTTGAATGTATTGCTTATGCTGCTTTCTTCTCTTCTCCTCTCCTTTCTTGACTTTTTTGGTCTGTGGGTGATATATCTGATTAGAGTGAATGGGAAAACTTTCACCAGTTCTTTCCCAGCTTGGATTTATGGAGGCTGGCTGGCTTTATGTCAAAAGGTGGGAGGCTCTGTTAAGCAAGCGGGATAGATTTGGTGCTGCCTTCAGCAAGGCTTTAGAAAGGTGTGAAAGATTATTTTGTAACTGTTGCAACTCCCTGCTGTGGGAGCAGACTGCTACAGCAAAATGTTCTTGGGTAAAATTCACTTGGAACAGTATGGAAAAATTAGTCATGGAGGAGCTTGCATCTTCTAGCACTCTCTCTCTCTTGCAGGCTGAACAACTTCTCCCTCATGCGTTCTCTTGACATTCATGAAGATCCCACGTTTATCCCAGAGGTTGCTGCAGAGGTTACAGAGGACAAATCTGAGACTAAAAGCACTTTGGATATCATCAAGCAGCTGATTGATACGAGGTAAGTGTGGGTTGGTTAAGAGTGGAGTGAAAGAACGCACACACACTCCATGACATTAGGAGGAGACAGTCATTGTGAGTCATCTGGATTAAAATCTCTTTCCATGACCACAGAATTTGACAAAACAAATAATGCTGTCAGATCTCTCCTTTCGTAATTTATAAATTATGAGTAGTTAACATGCAGCATTAACTAGCTAGCTAGCTTCAGGCAGACTACTTTGCTCTGGTTGCACTATTAGAGTAGATACACTTAGTGGCTGGCTACTTGACGCATACGTCCCTTACGTGAATTTACAGGTGTGCTGTTTCTCACCTGCAATGTATTTCAGAGAGAAAACAGATTGCTGGGAGGAGAGAAGAAACTAAGGTACAAAGCAAACAGTTCGCAAGAAATCAGGTTTTGTTACCTAGGTTGCTTGGAGAATGGATTGTTTAGCTTCTTAGTTGCAGCCTGTACTTGATTAAACCCCATCACATTAGGGGTGAAATGTTACCGGGACATCCCATTTCTATCCAGAATCTGATGCTGAGGTGAAGGCAGAAGGACTGCTATGGATGCTTTCTCCATCTAGTCTTGTTCTTAGCTGTGGGTCTGTCTAATAGTTACTGAAGATGTCTGTGTGCTTTACCGGTGTCTCAGGGGGTAGGTTCTTTGCATATATCTGAGTTTTTAGCAAGACGAAGTCTGCTTCCTGCTTAAGTTCTTAAGTTAGGGCAAGGGAAATCATTCAGTTTCTTCACTGTAGATGGAAGGATGTATCTCCTGCAGGCATTGGTCAAGGTGAGTGCAGCCTTCTGGTTCTTATGTCCTCAGCTCTAGCAGTGGTATATTGAGTACTACAGGGCAGGATACTTGAAGCTGACCTCTTCCATGCATAATGCGTGATGAGAGCCATACACTGTCCTTCTCCTGGTTATGGCTTCTGAGTTGGATGATGGTATGGGGACATTGCAGGACTAGTAATTGTAGCCAGTTGTTTTAATCGTTCTATGTTCATCCAACTGTGATGAGAAATGGGTCTATTTGTCAAAAGTCAGAGCTACTGACTTAGTTTTTAAGCAGTTTGATGTGAATTTTTATGTGTGCTGCATAGCACCTCTTCCCATCCCACACCAGACACCGGATGTACTGCTGGCTATGTTGCCAATGGACAGAGTCAGCACCAAGGTCAGAGATACCAACTTAAAGAGGCGTGTTTATCTTTATTTACGTTTAAAGGTGAAGTGATAAAAGAATAAAACAGAACATGGTAATGCACCTAACCATTACTACATAAGATAGACTACAGTGATGAAGAACTAGAGTGATTAAGAAAGATGCATCATCAGTTGCCTTAATGCTTTACCATCATCCAGATTCACAGTTGCTGGGGAGCCCTGTTTGTAGCGAGGACTTGGAGAGCCTTTCCCTGCAACTGGGAGGTCTTACACAGTGTGTCCACCTGTAGATGAGGTCTCCAACCTTGCTGCAAGAGGGTCCAGCTTTTATATTGTTGAATAAACGCATTTACATGACAGTAAGGCGGAAACATCTGGTTTCATTCTCCCTTTTTGGATCCCATCTCAAGGCTGGCCAGGGCTTAAGGAGAAACCAAGGAAGTTTGTGTACTCTTAAACCCTGACACTATGCTTCTAAACAAGGAAAGGTTAATACATTCTCATAATGCTTTATCTAAGCTACATCTCTTGATAATGAGACATTTTGTTCAAGATGAATGTTTTGCTAATTGTCGGATACTGATGATATGTAACTCTGGGTTGTGAGATTCATCTAGAGGTCAACTTTGGTTGAAGGGCTACTGTTCAGGCCTTGGTACTTCACTGTCTCTGAATCAAACTTGGGATAGAGGTCTTGAAAGCAGGTTTATGGGTATATTCTAGCTATTCTGTAATGCTCCAGTGTTGAATAGCAAATACAAACCTGGAATAAATTTTGAAGAGTCTAAGGACTGTTTTATTGCCGTAGAAATGTGAAACAACTAAAACATATCAACAAGTCTGACCACTTATTGCTGTGGCACCCTTAATGTACCATGTGTATTGAATGTGTGCAAGAAGTGTGAACTAAAATGCTTAGGCTTGCAGTCCCAACAATGACCTGGGAGTGAGCAATTCCCAGCCTGCATTGAACAGAAGGTCTGAATAGAGGTGACCTTGACATTTCAAAGTTGCCCTTTCAATCCTTTCTTCGCAGGCCTGATTCTGCCAGTCATGGGTTTAGCTTCAAAGGGATCAAAGACTATCTGGACTGCTACCGGTGAGTGAAATTATAGCCTGGGAGCAACTTGTCTCTTGTGTTCCCCAGCTGTGGGCTGCTGCTTTTCCACAAACTCTCAGGCATCTCCTTGTTAGGTTTGTCCTTGAGATACCACTGTTTAGCATCATCCTTTGCAGTCCTTTCCCTCAGGTAGAATAACAAAGAAAAGCCAACCGAGGAGTTGGCATAACTCTTAAAAAGCCTGCAAAGTTATTTAAATACTGTTTGTCTTGGCCGTCTATATTTGGGAGAGATTTCTACATACCTTGATGCCCAAATGAGTGAGGAGGTGAGAAGGGTTCATGTGGATGAAGCAAGTTGCACATACTGTAGACCTCTGAGGAGCCCCTTAATTCCCCAGCTGCTTGTGTTGTTGAGAACAGTGTGACTGCTTTTACCCAGTCAGCATGCCCAGCTCAGAAGGAGCTGGAAGCACATCACTGACTCTGAGGTTCTGTATCCTGTTGGCTGCTGGGTAACTCGTGGCTGCCTTTGGAATGTGTGCCGTATCTGGAGCACACAAATAAATCCTTCTGTGTTCCTGACGTGTTCCACAGGGGTCATCCCTTTCAGTGTGCTGTGACCTTGAACCAAATGGGTGGCGCTGCAGTGTGGTGTTATAGATCCATTCTAACTAGGCTTTTGTGTCAGCCAGAGGCAGATCTGACCTCTTCTCTTAGCTCACGATACTGGCAGTTTCATAGCCTTAGGCTTTCTAAGGTTTGAGGGCAATCTGCAAAGGCTGTCAGCTTTTCTGGCCTATTTTTCCTAGTTTCAGGAATATCTGGGTTAGTCTCCTATCTCCTGCTCCTACTTTGAGGGCTGGGAGAGTGCTGTGTAGGCAAGTACTCCTTTAGGGAAGGATGTCTCCTGTCCTGATGCAATCACATGGAAATCATCACTACACACGTGTTGTCACATATTTAATGATTACAGCTGTGACAGCTGCCTTCTTGCTACATGATAGACAAACCCTTTGCATGGATATGGTGTGTGGGGAGTCTTATAATGAGGTCCCAACTTTTGTCCTGTAGGAGTGGGAAGCTGACACCATCTCAAGTAGCAAAGAACATCATTGCTGTGCTGGAGGACTGCGACAAATCCACGCCCCCACTCAGAGCAATAGTGCAATGGGACCAGGAGCAAATAATGCTGGTAATGTCTGTTAGGAAAGGAGCCTCTGCCACCACAAGAGCAGTAGGAAGGGCAGAGGTTCTTCTGATCTGTTACACAGAAAAATATGTACATTTTTGCTTCTTTCTTGTGTAAAGGACTACAGAAAGTTTGCTTCCTTTCCTGCAAAAAGAGGCAGCATTAAGGGCAATTTCCTACTGAACAACTATTTTTCTATTTCTAAACCAGAATTTTTGTGCTTATGTGGTATCTCTCAGCATAGATTCTTCCAAGCAGTATTTTCCCTTCTGCATACAGTGGAAGAAGAAAACTTACATAGTTCGGCTTGTCAGCAAACTGACAAAGCTATTTGTGGTATCTGTTATTAAACTTGTAATGACTTGCAGTTCAACTCTGTCATACATATTTTCTTCCTCTGTGTAGATGGCCGAGGCCTCCACTGCTCGTTACAGGAATAAATGTCCCCTATCTTACCTGGATGGCATTCCAGTGTGCCTGAAAGAAGAGTTCAAAGTGGTGAGTTTCCTTGTCTAGCTGTCAGTTCACGCTGTAAGAGATCGAGCAGGAGAGCTCATTGCAACAAGTTTATAAAGCCATCTCCTCAGCAGAAACCTGTATTTGTAATATAAGAGGTAGATGAGCGTAGTGAACAGGATTAACAAGTTTTGCCAAGTGAAGACAGATCTTGGATATGACAGACGTTTTCCTTGTACAAATCTCTGTATTCCATCTGTTGTCTCTGCTCCTCTATATTGTGGTATTAAAGGGACTCCTTTGCACATGAGAATGATCCAACAGTGAAGAATTGAGGATCTCTTATAACAGGAAATGACACAGGACAAGATGAAGAGGAAGGCTTCCTTGTCCTGACTTAACTCAGTGGGTCCTAATGTCTGGAACTGGTTGTAGAGCTGAAATGTGCACATGAAGTACACACTTGTGCCTGCCCACCTTTCTGGGGTTTTATGATGAATAATGAGGTGTTTTCTTGCTAAGGTGCCCTACTATCACCGAGTAGGAACAGTGTATCTTGGGACAGAGCCTGAAACAGAAGATGCCACTGTGGCCAAGAAGCTGCGAGAGGCTGGAGCTGTGATTATTGGGGTCTCAAACATGCATGAATTAGGGACTGGAACAACTGGATGTAACCCTAATAGGTAAAAATCCCATCCTTCTCTCTCTCTGCCCTAGGCTCTAGAAAGACCTACAAGTCTGGCAGGAAGGGTATAAAAATAGGGCAAGCATGTCAGAGTAAAACTGACTGAAACACCTCATGCACGGAGAACCATGTGGATCTGAAAACCTAGCACTGAAGATTTGAGGCTCAGAGTAACTGTGGAAGCCTGAAGACTCCTGAAACCAAAGGCAGGAGAGGATCCAAGTTGTTCTGAATAAAGAGTTGGCTTTGCAAGGCCTTACATGACTTGGAGGTATGAATCACAGATGTTTACAGGATGAACCATAAACAGAAACAATAACAGAAAACAATAGAGACCTCATGCACAGTCACAAAAATGGCCAAGAACTATGAGGAAAGGTACAATCAGCTTAGGAGAAACTTAGTGTTTTAATTTCCTAACTAAAACAAACTCTCTGTAATTTGCTTTACTTTTGTGACTTTTCCAGCTATAGCAGGCTGAGAACTGCTCTGTCAGAGCAGTGGTTCTCACAGCCTTTATAAGCTGTCTGCAGATCCACACTTTATCAATGTGCAGCTGGATGGAAGTGGGGCTCTCCCACAGCTACAACAAAATGCATGAGCATTTTCTCCCTGTGTGTGGTCTGCTGCCCCAGCTGGATACCCGGCCACTAGGCAGGTCTCTTTGGTGCCTTGGGTCAGACTGTGGTCAGACTGAAGATTTTGGAATAAAGGGTAGAGCTGGGAACACCAACTTGCTTGTGGTTCTGTAAGAACTGGTGGTTAATGACTGCTTCATCTTCTGGCATTACATAATGCACTGTGGTATGCAGTAATGGAACAGTGTAGTCGCAACCAGAAGAGGTGGAACAGCATCTTTTCTATTGCTTTGAATCTCTTCTTTTGTATAGGCTGCTAATGATATTGATTGCGCTCTGTGCCAGAATTAGTTTTCTGTCTCATTTTGTTGGGACATAGCACTACCTGGGTTTCTTTACTGGTGTTTCTCTACTAAGAAATCTGAATCCCTGAGCTATGTTTCTGGATCTTTTTCTGCCCTGTAATATACTCAGTGCTTCCTAGGAAAAGTTTCACCACTGTTTGTCTGCCCCAGGTACCACAAGATCCCTAGGAATCCCTACAAGCCCAACCATTTCACAGGTGGGAGCTCCAGTGGGTCGGCAGCAGCTGTAGCAGCAGGTAGGTGTTTCTAAACTGAGTCAGAGTGTGGTGGGAGGCGAGTCCTGAGCATCAGGTATTTAGATTTCATGAAGGTGTTAGAAGCTGGAGGAAAGTCCTAGATAAACAGAGAGCTCTGTCTGCTGCCATGGCTACAGGTGGTGGTGGAATGGAAGGGGCATAACATTTGTCTCTCTGATCACAGGCCAATGCTTGTTTTGTTTTTGTAGGTCTCTGCCCAGTGGCTATTGGCACAGATGGAGGTGGCTCTGTGAGGATTCCTGCTTCGTTCTGTGGTGTGGTGGGGCTGAAAGGTAATGCCCTTTAATCTTGGTGGGTGTGTATGCCTTCTTTACTGTATCAGGGTGCCGCAAACAAGACAGGCCCAATCCATTAATTCTTGCTCTTTAACATTCAACCAGAGAAACTCTGGAGCAGAGCATTCTGAGAGTCATGTGGGTTAGACTGGCAAAGTGACAGTCTTAGTACTGACCATGGAACAGACATTGAGGAAAAACTAACTTCTGTACGTGTATCAAATGCTAAGCAAAACTTGCACACTGCTTTTCTTTCTGTCCTCTCATCCTTCTTCTGTCTTCCTCTCCTGGGAGATGTTCACAATGTAGTTGGGTATCTGTAGTGAGCTAGTGAAAAGCAGCTCCACCTATGATGGATTCCCATTATTCCAATTATATGGAGAGGGTGCTGCTCAGATTTGTGCCTGGTAAATTAGACGTGGTAATAGGCTTGTATCAAACCAACATGTAGCCATTCCCCCTAATCTCAGATGTGCAAAGAAGTAGCAGTGCAGTTTTTACAGTAACAATTAACGTCATTAAGGGGAATGGATCAAGGACATAAGAAGTGCACAGGGCATTGTCTACAGTGTGGTAGGTGGCAAAGCAGGTGAAGCCATCATCACTCAGAAGAGAAGTCGATTTTTTGGAATGGTTTAACATTCTGACAGATCTCAGTTGCTCTGTGTGACCAGATGCTCAACCATTACCTTGTTTTACTATCTTTCACACATGGACAGCTCCATTATAATTCATCTGAGGAAGGTAACAATGATGTCTAAAGTGTGACTGGTCAGAAAATTGATATGAACATTTGCAAAATACAGTCAGTGCTAGGCATGAAGTCTCACTGGTAAAGAAGTTGAGATCTTGCAGAGCATGGCATCTCTTCCTGTTGACAATTCTGCCTCTGCAAGAAAGAGTATTGGAAGATTGGAACTCTGAAACAGCCGACCTAAAAGTGGCTGGATTGCTGTCTCATCTGGGTGGACCAGGGTCTTACCAGTGAGTGCTCGTGTGTAGCTAACTGCCCATTTCTTTTTCTCAAGGTACATTTGGGCGGATCAGCGGTCATGGCAGCCTCCCGCTCTCTTATTCCACTGTCAGCGTAGGTAAGAGAACTTGTACTCCTTTTCTGGGACCTCCCTATATGTTGCCACTGGGGAGGCAATCTGGGCCTACAGAAGAAGGATGCTATTTACTCCTTGACATGTTTTCATAACCACTGTCTCTTTTACAGGTCCTATCTGTACCTCAGTGGCAGATGCAGCCATTGTTTACAGTATTCTTGCTGAGCCAGATCCGCTCTATCCATATGGTAGGTGAGCCCACTCCCTCCCTGAAGCCAAGTGCTCTGCCTTCCTATGGCCATCCTAGATAAACAGAGGAACTCTTGCTTGTTCCCTACAGGACTAAAGCAACCCAGAGCAACCTTGTCAGATATGTGTGCTCCTGACCTGAAAGGCTTAAAACTGGGAGTGGATTGGACGTTTTTTAAGGTGACTATTCTAGCTCTTTCTTCCTGATGCTTTGCAGAATGAAGTTTTGTAGGAATTCAGTGCATTCACTGTTCTCCTGCCTTTCATCATTCTTATGTTTAGTCCTATAATTGGAGGGAAATATAGGGTGAAACCACCAACCGAGATGACATTTTCCTAAGGCAACCTTTTGAATAGAAGCCCGCTGTAGGTAGGAGGAAAGGTAACAACTACATTTCATGACAGTATGCTTTCTCATAGCACTGTTTTTATTGTAAGTGGTGCTTCTGAATTGATTCCAAAAGGGAATTAGTTTAAAAACAAATGTGGAAAATTACCGTATCTATTTGGTGACAGTGTAGGTACTGAATATTATTTTATCATCCCCATGTAGAAACTGGTCACACAAACTAATACTGCTTGGCAGTTGTAGTACAGCTCCACAAACATGCCCAGGATTTCTTCTCTTTGAGGAAAATAAGTCTGTTTCTGGCTTTGCCCCAATGCAGAGAAATGTCCTCTTCTCTGGAAGAGGAGACTGTTCGTTTTCCATAGGGGGATGCCCTGCAAGTTATTCTCTTGGAATAGATGGCCTAGGGTAGTTCAGGGGGGCTGTTTCCTTGCCATTAGAGACAGGAGTAAGGAAGACCTGAGGACCGAAGTTCTGTGCGCATGCTCACCAAGAAGAGGAGAGTTGTTACCCAAATCTGCTCAGTTCTTTCCTCTTGTTCTCTAGGCGTGTGATGCAGAAATCCTGTCCGTCTGTGAGAAAGGTAAAGAGCAAAAGTCTCCAAGTCTCTTAATTTGCCTAAAGTCATAGTGTCACTTGGTGTTTCCTCTCATGGATGCATTAATGAGGTCTGGCCTGCTGTTGTTAAAGGCAGATGCTTAAAGAAGTCTGACTGGACAGACAGCAGTAGCTTTGTACTAGGGAAGCCCTCCTGACTGCTGAGGGTTAAAAAGCTCAGCAGTTGCAGGCTTGTCAGGTTACAATGGAAGAATACAGTTCAGTGTGCTAAGCCTCTGTATAAAGACAGATCAGTGCACAGTAATAGTTACTCTGAAAGCTTTAAGGGTAAAAGACTTCTAAGGGAGGGACTTGTTTCACAAGGTTACATTCAGTAGGGAAGACAGCTAGGATTTTATGATGTATTTAGTCCTTTCCTTGAAATCAGCAAAATGCTGCCTTTGGGATGGTTTGTGAGGTTTTAGACTGAGCAAAATTGAACATAGTGAGCTGGGGGAGTGCCTTGCATAATAGATGGCCTCTTGTGCACTGGAGCTGTGATGGCTCACAGTACTCAGGCTTTGTTTGCCTGAGTTCTCTTCAGCCTCCTTATTTCTGGCTCTTAAAACTCATACTTCCACATGCATAGAGTTTTCTTAGGAGAAATGTACCACAAATGTGGGTATTTTTGAAGATGCTGGCGTCAAAGAAGAAAGTTCTTTTTAATCTGCAGAAGATTCACTTTTTAGCAAAGTCTTTGTGTCTGACCTTATTAAAGTGTATCAGGATTTGGTGAACCTGTATTGTTGACCTGATCTCTGAGTATGCACAGGTCTTCTCTATCATTATAGTTCAGAAGAGGCTTTGAATGGTTTCTCCTGATGCTAAATAACTGCTTCATGCTGATCAAATGCCAATCATATCAAGTTCTCAGCAAAGCATTATCATACCACCTTTACTGTCTGGGTTAACTAGGCTAAAGAGAGAAGGTGAACTTGCCCAAAATGTAGTTTTAATTTAAGAATCTGTTCACAAGCTTCTACCTCTGCCTTGCTGGAACACTGAGATCTAATTGGGCCTAAGATTTTTACCTATGAGAAGAGATGGCAGCAGTCTTCATGCCACGTTACGCACTAAAAATCTTGCCTTGTAATGGCAAATGGGGTCTCTGTCTTTGCAAGGGGAAGCATTTTCTCAGCCCTTCAGTGAAGTTTGGGAAGAAAACTCACAGATGCTGTCTGTGCGTTACATGTTCTGCACTCAGCTATGGAGTACCTGCAGAATTTGGGAGCCAGCGTGGTTGAAGTATCTCTTCCAGAGATGGAGGAAGTGAAAATAGCCCATGTGATCTGCATTCTCAGTGAGATGAGGGACTTCCTGCAGCCTGACTTCAACAAACATTTCCATGAAATGGTAAGTAACAGCAGCTTGGATCAGTGGCAGTAGTTGTCATGGCTGATGCAGAACAAGTGTCTTGCACTGTTGAGAAACCTGGGGCTCTCCTGCTTTCTTAATAAAAACCTGCTGGATGACTTCTGATATCAGAGCGTAGACCTGGGAGAGAACTCCTGGGCTATTGCACTGTTTCTTGCTATTGTTGTCTGAGCACCCCTGAGCCCCTTCAAATTGATATGTGTGAGGTGAGACTCTTCCAGTCAGCATGGAAGGCTGTTAAAGCATGCAGAGGTCTGAACTACAGCTCTGAGGGAGACACTTAGGCTTGAAGGCAGGCTGATGAAGGTGGGAAAGGTGGGGGAAAGAGTCAGGAAGCTTCTGTTTTCCTTCATGTTTACCTAAGGCTAGAATATATGATTAACAAGCGTGGTGCAAGGAGAGCTGTGACTATTTTCTCTTTCAGAACTTGGAGACTCGGGCTAGCCTGGCTTTGGGTTCCCAGTTCACCGCTCTGGATTATATTACGGTGAGAACATACTGTGGTGAAGGCTGAAGGGGAGGCAATGAAATAGCAGAAGTGGGATGGATGTTTCTCTTAAGCTCCCTGTACACATGGGAAGAGAGTTCTCAGCTGTGGGGAAAAAAGGGAATGATTTTGCAGTGAGGGTGGGCATCGCCGAGAATGTGACACCTAGGCTGATGTACTGCGTGTTGATTCCAAAATGCAGTAATAGTGTTCTTTTTTGCAAAGAGATGGGCTCACGTGGGCAGAGGCTGTTGCCTTTGGAGATGAACCTCGTGAACCAAGACAGCCTAGTCAGACAATAATCTCTCTGCTTGCAGGCAAATCGACAGAGAACTCGCAGCATGAGATTTTTGCGAGAGATCTTCACCACTGTGAACTGCATACTTACACCAGGTATTGGCAGTCTTGGCCAAAGAGCTGCTCCCCGTCGAGAACAGTCACTCCATTAGCTCTTCCTCTCCAGTTTAAAGAGTGTAACTTTTGTGCAAGGACTTCTTCGGGCCTTGCAGTTCTGAAAGGAAACGGGGCCTGGGTAGAATGACTGCTGTGTATTTCTATACTTGGTGCCTGTATCTAAGGCAGTCACAAAACTCCCTTTTGGTTTTTGGAACAGAAGGTGCAGAGTCAGCAGTTACACAGGAGAGACTAGACATCTACCTACATACGCAGAAATAGAAAACTGACTGCTCAATTCATAAATCCCAGTGACTTGATTGTGTTCTGGGGGGAAGGAGTTTGCATTAATAATGTAGATGAAAAATAGCATTAAGGAATTGAACTGTTTCTTGGTGACTGCCTGCAGACTGTCTCTTGCTTTGCTCTTTAAGCACCAGATTAGGTTGCCCAGTAAAGCTGTAGAACCTTCATCTTCAACGCTGATCCTCCTTGAGCTGGAGGGTTGGACAGGATGACTTCTAGAGTTCCCTTCCAACCATTCTGTGATTCCTCCACAGCTACTGCTTCCACTGCCCCGAGAATCCACGAATCTGACCTTCTGACTGGGAGCAGCAATATTTCATTCACAATGAGGTCTATGAGGTAAGATTTGCTGCTTGCAGTTTGCAAACAAAAAAATCGGCAACAGCTGTAGATTAGGTGTACAAACTCAAGGAGTTCAGACTGTAGAGTAGGGGAAGATCATTCCTAGCTGCTTCTCCTCCAGAATAGGCTGACTTTGCTTCTGCCCCAGGGCAGGAGTGCTGATGACAGCTTTTCTCCCAGGTTCATGCAGCTTGGTAACTTCACTGGGATTCCAGGCCTTGTCGTTCCTATTGGTTATTCTACTGCTGGGCTTCCAATTGGCTTCCAGGTAAGCAGTGGCTGTTGTGAATGTCGGGTCACAAAAATCCCCAGCTGGCTCTGCACTGAACTCCTATAACCAAGTTATTGGTGGCAGCACACTTGAGGAGTTGCCAGGCACTATTAAGGAATTTTTGACTTCTGGGTGAGGAGATTTGCCTCAAAGAGCAACTCACTTCTGAATGCCACATGGACTCTTCAGGCATCTGGAGATAGGTTTCTCCTTGCTCACTGGTACCAGTACCCATTATCTGTCACTGACTCTTTCCTCTCTTTTCCTTATGTCTGAGTTTGGTAATTTCTTTCTTACTCTTTTCCCTCTTAAAATAGGTCTGATGTAATTGGAAGTATGTTTTAATAAACTCACTGAGCTCCCTTTTTCCCAAATAGAACCGTGCCATACCTGCTAGAGTAAAAGGGAGAAGCATGTGTTGTCTTGGTGCTGCTGGGAAATAATTTTGGCCATGTTTTCCTGGGCTTTAATCACGGTGTGTGATTATGTTTTTTTTTTTTTTTTTTTTTTTTTTTTTTTCTTTTTTCTGTCTCCCTCTTCTTGCAGGTGATGGCAAAGTGGTGGGATGAAGCTATTCTTCTGCGGATTGGCCTGAAGCTAGAGCAGTTTCGTCGCCAGACCAAAAAACCAACCATTCATTATGACATCCTTGCATGATGGAATGATTAAGATGGGGAATGAGTCTTTTTTTTTTTTTCCCCTTGTCTGACCTGGCCAAATACTAGAGTGGACTTGTTTTCAATGTTTGACTGAATGAGGTTTAGCAGCAGACCCACGGGAGAAATGAGGAGGAACACTGTTCAAAGCAGGTGGTGTTGCTGAGCAGACATCAGTTCTGCTCTCTGTTGATTCTTGGATGGTCCAGCTCAGATTGAGGAAGACAACTGTACTAGCTTGTTCCTCACTGTGTTTCTGCCAACAGGTTAATCTGCAAGTATCTTCTGCAACCTTTTTCCACATCGAGGTCCCATGTAAAGATGAGAGACAGCTGTGGCTACATGGCTGTGCATGGAAAGCCAGAGTCTCTAAACCTTAAACCTCTCACAAAACTCCTCCTACTGCTGAATTAAACAAAGGTACTGTTTTGAGAGAGAGTGGGGCAGTTTCCCTTAACAGTTTCCCTAGGCTATTGCGTACCTAACTCCTGTGGAATAAGGAAGATCCTAACACATCTGCACTAACAGAAGAGTGTGTTAAGCCCCTTAGTTAAGATAGTCCCTCATGGCAAAATGGAAGGCCTGTAGGTATAGAAATGTTACTGTTTTTCTCCCTTGTGCTGCAAACAGTGTAAAGTCAGTCTGACTTGTGCAGAGAATAAGTGTATTCACTGCATGAGCAGTCAGCCACCTAAAACCTTACATGCAAGGAGAGGAAAACTCAGAGCGTGACCACTCATCAGTTCTGTGACCTGAAGCCTTTGTTTGGGGGTTTTGGCCCTCTGCTGCACTGTTGACAAACGTCTGCATTCCCTGAGCCTTGAGAGCCTCTTCTTTCCCATTAGTTGCCTAAGCAATAAGCCTTCTACCCTATAGGAGTCCCAGCAGAAGATGCTACCTGGTAATGCCATAAAATAGCTCTTCAAGAGCCAGCTATTATGAGCAGGTGCAATTTGTGTGGTACTAAAAGCAGAAGTGTTACTGAGCTGCCACAAGAGTAGACCCTGGGTGCAGGAAATGAGTTGCATGAAGCCATAGTGCAGCATAGAGCCAACCTCCTTTTGTCACAGATGTACTTTTGCAAGTAATCGAGGTAGAAAAAGATGAGGTTGTTTTACGTAAAGTATGACATGTCAGCAAGAACAGCTGGAGAAGGCCCTAAAGCCACACTGCTGTTTCAGTGAAAGTCCCCACCTTGTGTCTTGCTTGCACCACTGTGGCCACATTAAAGACCAGAGAAGACCTAAGAGTATTCCAAAATGAACCTAAATGCTTAGCAGTAGTTAGCTTATGGTTAGTGCTTAGATGTGTCTTATTTCCCACCTCACCAACTATCAAAGAGAAATTGGGCTTCTGCTTTGGCTGTGGGAGAAGCTGTCTTAGAGATGGGAACAAAATATTGAATTCTTACTTAGCTAGGAAGGAAACAAGGAACAGAAAGTAGTTGCAGTTTATCTCGAACTCAGTACAGTTGGCTTTGTTTTTAATTATACATATCCACTCTTAAAACAGAGGTAGCACTTTACTAATGCTTAAAGGTTCCCATCAGATAGCATCTGAATGGAAGAATGCTGTATTACCCTCTTCATAAATACTTGAGTTAAAGCATCAAGATCAGCTGCTACTAGCATCCACAGTTAATTAATGATGGTTGATATCGTGTCTTTCATCTTCAAGTTCTTTGTGATACTACCATAAACGTTACTTCATTAGATTCTACTGCAGCTGAACTTTATGAAGAACAGATTATTAAAAGAAAAAATATTTCCTCTACTATTAGTAACTTATTAAATACTCAAAATAGCTAAAACACTGCCAAAATGCATTGTATGGCAGTAGGAGAGCTGGTAAGTCTGACAAGAATAAACTTCAGGAATACCTCTGAGTGAAGGAAAGGGCTGAATTCACTCTTATTTAGTGCAATTACTCAAGGTAGTAGAGATGGCAATATGAAAGTGATTCCATCTTTCTAGGTTAGGCTATTTCAAATCCTTTTTAAAGTGATACACTGCCTTAAAATTGGTATTTCAAGTTTTAGTTTGTTCTCTGAGTGGAGTTGGCAACCTCAAGTTGCTATGAAGAGTAATAGAGGCTAAAGCAAAGAAGGGTTTACTTAGAATACATAATTGTATGCTGCTAGCCCTGGAAAGGGAACTGAAAGCTTTTGCTGATCAACAGCAATGTACTTTGCACACTGCTTCTTCCCTAAATTGGTATAGCAGTAGTGCACTTCCAGTGCATATTTCTTCCCTGGTGCTGAGGCTTCTAGATGAACTGCCCGTACTGCTGAAAACCCCATTTTATTTTCCCCTGGCTCTTCACTCACTCGTGTTTTAGAGAAGACCAGTTCCTACTGAACAGCAATCCCCACAGTGTGCCACAGTGAGGCAATTGTGTGAGCAAAGCAGACACAGTGACCACACACACAATCCTGTTGCTTCACATAGATATATGTATGGGCATAGATATACGGTATATACACACTGAGCTGTTTTTTTTTATATATATATATATAAAATAACACCTTGTTTATAAAGCGACATTTAATTGCCACTGGTTCCCTTCCCACCCCACAAAAACAACAGTATACAAAATATAAAATATTTTAAATATTTATAAACGCCGCAAGAAAAAAAATAGAACTGTACGAAAATATTTTTTTCTGAGGTTCCCTCCCTGCCCCATGGGAAGGAGAAGGGAAGGGGTACACATTTGGCAGGCCTAGTGTGCCTTGAGTCCATAGTTGTTAAGTGGATAGGAATATGCCCTGCCTAATACTATCCGGTCCCGGAGGAGCTTAAATAAGACATAATAATTGCAGAAAAGGATGAGGGCCATGGAGAGGGTATGATTCCACTTCTCTGAACGCAGCAGTGAATAGAGCTGGTAGCAGACCACGCTGCCTTCGATGAGAATCAGCAGGTTGAGCAGCCGTAATGGACGGTGGAAAAGGAACTGTGGAGGTAAAAAGCAGACTTATCAGTTTTTGCCATGGTAAAGTGGGGAGAAGTGCGTGTATAATTCTGTCCTCAGTGCCACTGAGCTGGCAGAGGAAGTGTCTGTATTCCAGCCATTGCTAGCTGCTACGCAGGGAAAGCAGCATAAGAAACAAGGCATGTCAAAATGTCATTTTCCTTGAGAGGACTCGTAAAGTAACCTATGGGCCAGCTGACATGCCTTCTCATTTGACTAGAAGATGTTCTGTTAGCTACAGCCCTCTTGTGAACATAGTAACATCTGATGAGCTGCATCACCACAATGAGAAAACACCGACGAGGCAGCCATTACTTCTGTCCTGACCAGACATTTGAGTAATACTGGGATGGGAAAACCCTGCTGCTAAGAATAGGCCTTTTGTTTAGCACCAACAGGCTGCTGCCCAGCATCGAACTGTTCCAGACAACCTGCTCTGTTGCAGCTGCTAGGTTTAAGCCTCTCCTCCCTTCCACAGCTGTGACCCAACAAGAGAAGAGATACTTGCATAGAAGCGGGCATGGGACACGTCGGAAGGCACTGCTACATTATAAGGCCCAACTGCTTTATACAGGCATCGGCTTCGTCGCACCAGTACTCCTTGTGGCCATATTGTGTTTTCTGACCAGCTGTGGGAAAAGAATGCGAGAGCGTTAGCATGAGGGGAAGCAGGAGAGAGGATGCTCTTGACTCACTGAACATAGGTTCACATGGGTTCGCAGGAATGGACTGCATCTTGAAAAACACCAAAGCTTCTGTGACAAGGGAGTCACAAGGGAGTCCCCACTCCCGTTTGAAAAACGCAGAGGCAAGGAGCTCACAAGCTCACCGGGACTCTGACTGGGCAACGTGAAGAAATGGCTCCCTACGCAAGAACCTAGCCCACTATGCTGGTGGGGTCACCCTTGCCCCCATGTGATTGCTCTAGCAGCCAAGAGTGTTCGTCTCTGAGAAGAAAACAGCACTTGACCAGAGAAGCTTTTGGACAGCTTTCTAGAGCAGTCACTTCTGTTTCCCGGGACCAGAAAGATCAGAGTTGCATCTACTACCTGTGACACTGTGAGGAGTGTAGAAGCTTCCTCAGTAGATAAGCAAGTAGGGGCAGTGCTCATCCACCAGAATGTCTCATCAGCCCCTTGTTGGCAGGCCAAGCCCTCCCCATCCCCACACTCACATATGCTGTGGAGCATTGCTGTAGGAGCCATGTTCTAGTTTCTGCCACTTGCCAAGGTGGGCAGCCGATCTGTGGAGCAGGTCGCAGTACTTGGGAGGCAGCAGCTGAGTGGTGAGCATGACAAAGGCATTGATCCACACCATGATGAGGTGCTCACAAGACCAGCGCATGTCGTAGTACTGCGTGCTCTGCAAAGAGACCGGACAAGAGCTTGGCACCGCTGTCACTCAGCAGAGGAGGGAATGACAAGGGACGTACTGCATGTGCATCCAGCAGACCCACATCACACATTACAGGCATGCGCTTTTGGACCAGTGATTTCAGAGGGTTACAGCTAGGAAACACTCAAGGCTCCCTTCTCCTTGACCTGAAGGAGAAAGGGCAGGGGCATGATGCTGCAGCTGGTGCATCTCCTCCTCTAGCAGCAGATGACAGGAGGGTCTGCTTGCCACAGAACTGCTTCAGGAGCACCAGTTGCACCAGGACTGTTACATGGATTGTGGAGTCCTGCCCGTTTCATTACACCAACTGGAGCTCATACAAATTAGAAAAAGACAATAAATACAACCCCCACGCTGACAAGGGGTTCTTGAATTTAGGCTCCCAAAAGTTCTAGTTGGCTCTGCTTTCTAACAGGCTGAACACCAAAGCCTCTGATCCAAGCACTCAAAACCCAGGACGATGTTGGATCTGAGACAGGTAACAACAAGTGCCCTTCTCTACAAAGAACGCCGCTATCCATCTGCCTAGGGCAGGGGGTGGGAAAAGGGGAGTTAGTAAGTGGGGTGATGGGACTAGAGGTGCATCACATTTATGGCAATACCTATCCGCCAACCAGGAGCAGTACTAGTGCACTCCGGATGCAGCCATGCTCCGCTATCCGGGCTGCCAAAGGGGAGACAGAGAAAAGGGGAATTAACCAAGAATCTGGCCCGGCAGCAATTCACACAACATTCAGAAGGAGGCGACAGACAGGGGCACAAGAGAACCAAACAAGAGCTACCTTGACAAAACACAGTGGCAGGAAGGCCACATAGTAGGCACTGAAGAGAGAGTTGAAGAGAACTTCCTTGATCCTGCGGTTGAAGTCTGCTTTTAGGCACTCCACTTCATTGCGGATGAGATCTGGGGAGAGGGGGCAGCTGTGGGTAGGGATAGATGTAGGATTATTGAACTGTTCTCTCAAGGATTCCCATAGGAGCGAGAGGAAATCTTTGGGTTTGACCAGGCTGCTGACAGCTGAAGCCCCATCTTCCACCATCTGATCCTGTACCAAGTAACCACAGTCCGCAGGCAGGGGCTGTGCTCTGCTGTCCTGGTGGAAGCAGCACAGAGGAACATAAACACCAAACCTGCGGGGGAAAGAAGGAAGAAAGAAGAGATGAAATGACAGACATTCCAAAATGAAGCAGCGGCCACCTTCGAGGAGGACACCACATGAAGCAAATACCTAACTCAAAAAAAACGTGCTTAAAAGCTTCTTAAATCCCACTCATGGAACAAGTAATCTCAGTGGCTTGGTTGTCAGCTGCAGCAAAGGCCTGTCATGCAAATAGCATGCTGCAGACAATTTGCTCCATAGGGTCAGTGCTCCTCCCTGCATCATTTTCTAGCTACTCCTACTTCCCCTTTATTCATAAGATGAGATTTTTGTTTGCCCATGTTTGAGGGACAGATTACAGCCAGCAGCTCTGATTCCCATAGTGGCTAACCCCTAGGCAGCTATGCTCCCCCTGCCCTGAAATTACAAGGTATCATTACTCACGGGTAGCCCAAGAAGAGAAGATTGAGAACGGAATGGCTGCGGAAGAGGTTGACTAGAGTCCAGCAGAGCACCCAGCCACAGAGGGTGAGTAGCACCAGGCGCACCATGTAGTGAATCACTGACGTTGCGCCCACCTGAGAGGCCTACAAAGAGAAAAGATATGTTCAGCAGCCCTACTGCACTGGTGCTCAAGCACAAGGAGGTGCCTCTAGATGAAGAGCAGTGAGAAGGTCCAGAAAGTACACTGTAAGAGGAATGGCTGCCCTCTTCCTACCAGAAGTAAAGAAGAAATGCCTTGATGCCATGTTTGGGAGAAACCAGAAGATTCATAAATAAGCAGTAATAATAACAATATTACATAATAATAACAGTAAGTTCTAGGGCATAGCAAAAATAGGGCCCTTAAAAAAAAAATAAAATCAGAGCTGCAAAGTAAAAAGTATTTTCACTCAAGTCCTTTTAGTGCTCTGATGATATTCCAGCATAGCCTGAAAAGCATTTCCTCTTGCTATTTCTTTGGCAAAGATCACATTTCAGCATTCATTTTCCTGAAGAAGCAGATATCATTGTTCTCTGTTGAGGGAAGAGAAGATGGTGCACATATGCAATCCATTAGGATTTCCACCATTCATCTCTACTGGGTATGCCAGACTGCAGCCTAAAGAGGAGGAATCATCTTCAAAAGGGCAGGAAAACAGCTCGCTCCAGTCTTCAAAGGGGAGATGGCAAAGATTCTTATGGAAGGGAGTGTATGAACAGGAGAGGGAATGACTGTTTACACGAGTTGATAGTGGTAGGACAAGGGAGAATGGTTTTAAACTGAGACAGGGGAGGTTTAGGTTAGATATTAGGAGGAAGTTTTTCACACAGAGGGTGGTGACGCACTGGAACAGGTTGCCCAAGGAGGCTGTGGATGCCCCATCCCTGGAGGCATTCAAGGCCAGGCTGGATGTGGCTCTGGGCAGCCTGGGCTGGTGGTTGGCGACCCTGCACACAGCAGGGGGGTTGAAACTGGATGATCGTTGTGGTCCTTTTCAACCCAGGCCATTCTATGATTCTATGATAATAACCAATGGGATGTGCAAGAACTTGCATGGAAGGTTTTAAAGCAGAAATTTCAGTCTCTGGGAGGCTTTAAGGATGATGGGAACATAAATGACAATGGCACAAATCAGACATGAAAGAACTTCTGAGATCCCACCTTCTCTGTTCACCCATTCAACAACCCCCAACCACTGGGAGTTTGTTTTTAAAACTAGTTGTTTAGTCTGGAGTTGTATTAACTGTTTCAGTGGAGAAGCTGCCATTTTCTTCAAAATAACCATTATCAAACACATACTTGAGAGATTCTGCTCTCACAAATACAGAGAGGGTCTCAAGATCTAAACTCACATGACTGGATCCTCAGAGTTACTGAGTAACCAGAAAAGGAAGAGCAGTTCTGCCAGCTAATCCTATTTCACTTTAGTGTACTCAGATCTCCTCCTTCTGATGCTTCCCTTTGATGTCCTGTTCACTCTTCCAGTTTTAGCTAACCTATTTGTCATTCTGCAACCCGACTTGCAATTCTCTCAGCCATATCTCTGGTATGAGATAATAAGCTACAGTATTGTGCCTGCGGGGATACAGAAGCCAGTGGAATCATTTCATCTCCTTTTAGCTGAAAAGCAACAGGGCTATCCAATAGTGCAGGACACAAGTGATCTCAAGGATAAAGGTTCCATGATAGCAGGGCATCCCCAGAACCCTAGGACTTTCACAGCCAGACTTCTTTTGGAGGAAGAAATGCTCCAGCTCTCCAGTTTTCTGAACTTTCTAAGGCTATCATGCTCTGCAGTCAATACTACAGGCAGGAGAGGGAACAGTGGGAACATTACCTCAGAGATGAGGGCCCACACCAGCCTCCGCGCCAGCATCACTGTGATGAACGCCGCCAGGTGGTAGTCAATAAGGTGGAAATTCTGAAGAAGGAAAGAGAAAAGATTCTTCACCAGGGGAAGGGACTCTGAAACCACCCAGCTGGGGTGGGGACTGGGGTGGGTGACTGCTGAAAGCATTAGTACCTTAGATAGGTATGCCCCTGATCTCCCTATTAGGAACATGGGAGAAGGGAGAAAAATAAGTAACACAGCAATGTCTTCAGAGGTAAGGTCTTCCCCACATAAGGAAAAATAAAAAATCCACCAGAAGACAGGCATTTTTGAGGTTCAAAAAGAGCTCTAGGACCAGGATGCTACCGTGGAGAACAGCCTGCAAGTTCTCCTGGGAAAAGCCACCAACCAACCACAGCAAGGGCAGCCAAACCCAGAGTCCTGCACACCAGCTCACTTTAGCCCTTCATCTCAGAAATAGGCTGTAGTGACCACCAGTGCTCTCTGATAATCAAAGTTATGTAAGAAACATCATCTGCATTGGCCATAGATGTGTATTAATATTGATTTTGGCTGCATCAAGTTAGCTATAGCTCTTGGAACCCTTACAATTTTTTCAGCGAAGTCATCAAATGTGTTCTGGCTAGAACAGTTAGCTGACTCTGAATAGCGCTGTCTCGGAAGGAAATTTTGGGTATGCGAGAATGCTTGACTTATGGGAATAGATATAAGTCCATAAAATGTTTTCAGGTAGGAAAACTGAAATGGAATGCTTTTTATTCAATGAAAGCTGTGTCCAACATCACATCAGTGAATTTGAAGCTAAGAGCCGGAGAACTGGAGCACCAGCACCACCTGTCTGCACAGCTAACTAAGGAACTACCTCATGCTTCAATGCAAGACGACCACGTGAATTAAGGACCATTTCAGAAGTTAGATTTACACAGTCAGGGTTTGCTGACTCAGGTATAAGTCATGCAGACAAGAAAAAAAAGAAAATGAAACTAAGGAGACTAAGGTTTACATCAACTGAGAATCCGACTCCCTCCTCAACTCCCCTGCTGCTGATCTGCTGTGAGATACTAACAAAAACCTCCATCATCCCTGCTCTCAAGCTCTGCTGTTTCCATGGGGAAGGGGCACTCACATCAGGAGGCAGAAGGCTCCTGGAGACTCAACTCCATTTCAAAAATGTAGTGGCTACCGAGGCCATACAAGTGCCTGTAGAAACGTCCAGTGAAGAAACCCTGCTTCACTGAAGAACCTCTCTCTCTCACCTTCCATGTAATTCCCTCCCACCCCATAAAATGAGGGATGACATGGTTGATGGGGATGTAACTGAAGTCCCCTTCACCTCCTTATGTCAAAAGGCTTGATGAATCCTGACCAGAAGAAGCGTGACAAGAAGCTGTGTAATGTCAAAGCACAAATGATAGTATTTGCTGGGGAACTCACCAGTGAGGTACAGGAAGCAGGGTGATTGTACGGGTACCACCAGACAGTCTTGTAGATGTTGATGTACTGAATGAAGAGGGCTACCAGTAGGTAGATGAAGAACAGGAATTCAAAGAGAAGGCTCCCGTCTAATGGCAGGTCAGGGATCCGGCAGTGACGTACAGGCTCTGGAGTAATCAGCGCTGTGATGGGAGGCGCGGAGAGGCTGATGGCACTACCATTCCTGAAACAGAAAGATACCACTAATTTGGTAAGCATTATACATTATCTCCACTGTTTCCCAGGACAGGAAATGCTTAGGGTTCTGAATTTAGACATTGCTTGAGTAGAGATGGCATCAGTCTTGCATTCATATTACTGGTACAAGACTGGTGGTGAGCTTCATCTTCCTCTTAACATGAACAAAACTCTTAGCCAGCATTTTCTGCAGACTACAGATAGATAGATTGGTCTACCAATGCTGTGACTGTATTTCAGACAAATTGCAAAGGGAAGACTGAAAGTATACAGTGAGGAAGAAACCTCAAGCAGAAGTCATGAAGAACTCTGAGCCACACTGAGCTCTTAAAGCTCGCTCCTTCTGCTTGCCAGTAAGACATTATTACATCAGCACCCACTTTAGCTCAGGACAGAAGCACACAGCCTCGTTCCATAGAAACAGAATCACAAGGTTGAAAACGACCTGTAAGATCATTTAGTCCGACCATTCTCCCATTACCACTGCTACCACAAGCACTAACCCATATCTCATAGCTCCTCATCCAGACACCTCTTGAACACTGCCAGGGATGGCAACTCCACCACCTCCCTGAGCAGCTATTCCAGTGCCTGACCACTCTGAGAGAAAACATTCTTATGTCTAACCTAAACCTCCTCTGGTACAACTTGTGGCCATTTCCTCGGGTCCTGCTTGTTGCCTGGGAGAAGAGGCCAAACCCCTCTTCACCACAACCTCCCTTCAGGAAGTTGTAGAGTGCAATGAGGTCTCCCCTGAGCCTCCTCTTCTCCAGACTAAACAATTCCAGCTCCCTCAGATGCTCCTCATAGGACTTGTGCTCCAGGCCCCTCACCTGTTTCATTGCCCTTCTCTAGACACGTTCCAGGGCCTCAATGTCTTTCCTGTAGTGAGGGGCCCCAAAACAACACAGTACTCGAGGTGCAGCCTCACCAGTGCTGAGTACAGGGTGATGATCACCTCCCTGCTCCTGCTGGCCACACTATTTCTAATGCAGGCCAGGATGGCATTGGCCCTCGTGGCCACCTGGGCACACTTTTGGCTCATGTTCAGCTGAGCATCAACCAACACCCCCAGGTCCCTTTCCTCTTCACAGCCATCCAGCCACTCAGCCCCAAGCCTATAGCGCTGCATGAGGTTGTTGTAGCCAAAGTGCAGGACCCAGCACTTGGCCTTGTTGAACCTCATCCCATTCACCTCAGCCCAGTGATCCAGCCTACCCAGATCCCTCTGAAGGGCCTCCCTACTCTCAGGCAGATCAACACTACCTCCCAGCTTGATGTCATCTGCAAACTTACTGAGGGTACACTCAATCCCCTCATCTAGGTCATCAGTAAAAACATTAAACAAGATGGGCCCCAGTGTCTTGGGGGACACCACTTGTAACAGGTCCCCAGACGGACTTAACTCCATTAACTACTACCTGCTGGGCATGGCCCTCTAGCCAGTTCTTTACCCAAAGGAGGATATATCTGTCCAGGCCATGGGCAGCTGGTTTCCCCAGAAGAATACTATGAGAGACTGTGTCAAAGGCTTTGTTGAAGTCTAGGTAGACTACACCAACAGCCCTTCCCTTGTCTACCAGGCTAGTCATCCAGCTGTAGAAGGAGATGAAGTTGATCAAGCATGACCTGCCTTTCATGAATCCGTGCTGGCTGAGCACGATCCCCTGACACCATGCACATGCCACATGACCTCACTCAAGATGATTTGCTCCATAACTTTCCCTGGTACCAAGGTCAGGCTGAAAGCCTTGTAGTTCCCTGGATCTTCCTTATGGCCTTTCTTGTAGATGGAGATACAATACTGGGTATTTTCCAGTATTACCAAGTGCCCACTGCTTTTCTGCTGAGAGCTCCTCTTTTAAAGAAAATTAACTAAAAATGGAATGAAGCTACTTCTTCAAGGCTGACCTCTCAAATGTGCTCACGCTTCCTTCTTTCCTATCTTTTGGATAAGGCTACGACAACTAAAAACTCTTGTACACAAAACTGTCAGAGAAACGTTCAGATGCATGTTATGCTGTGTCTAACCAAAACCAAGATAAGCAATGCTCCCCTAAGGCCCTGAGATGCTGACATCAAGGTCTTCACAGTCACTTGTTCCTCTAAAGTCTAAGACTGAGCCATCTGTCCACCTATCAAGGCCAGAGAAGTCTTTAAAGCCACAACAAAAATGTTTAGATCTCTCTACCCTGTCAAGATGAACCTATATGAAGTAGATCAAGGCCTCAACATGCAGTAAACAGCTTATCTAGTCTGTTCATTCTGGTACGGGTCCTTGCAAATGTGGAACCCTAACTATTATTGCGAGTTCCTTTTTCCACCTCCAGCTTCCCCAGAAAACAGAGATGAGCTACGCAAATTGAGAAAATTGGTTTTATGTGGATCCAGCAGTGCTAAAACAATAGACATCCTCCTGCCTTTTCTGTCAGGTAGGAGGGGGGCTCACAGCCATACTCTGATGTGTCACAGTAATTTCCAACAGCACTGCAGGCAGCCTAGTAATAAAGGCAAGGATTCATAATCTGCTGGGATTCACTCTTCTGCAAACTGCTGCAGGAAAAGACAAAGTGAATACAGCATGATTGCAACCCCACTTCTACAAGCCTACCCATGGGGCAGATTTTAGCACGCAGAGAGAAGTACTGCAGAGGGTAACGTGCCACAGCAGAGATGGGAAGAGAAACTGGAAGAGGCTTCTAATGCAGAGCATGTTTCTTCTCAAGTGGGCACTGCAGGGCCTACTCTCACCTAATGCCACATCGATGAGTTCATCTCCCAGTTCCTGTCTGAACCACCGAGCAGAGTTCAGAGTAGATAGGAGCTGAAGCTTTTAATGTCATCCTAGCCACAAATGTCTCAACAATCCTACCTTTGTCCTCACCTGTTTCTCAAACCAGTACCGTTTCCACAGCTCCCACCAACCAGAGTCTGGAGAGAAGGCAAAGCTGAACGGCTTAGCTGCTGCCGGCTGGGTCCCCTCCTTCCACCGGGCATGACCAGGAACCAGTCCACTTCCAGTGCCTCCAGCAGGCTGTGCCCAGAGACCCAGATGATCCTGAAGCCTCCCAAGGTCTGCAAAGGAGGCAGAAACATCGCTTAGGCAATGAACTACAGCTACCGCTTCACACCCCAAATAAATGAATTCATGCAAAAGGAAGCCACTCTAACACAGAGTTAAAGTGGGGACACCCATCAGCACCCTAAAAGATTGTCTGACTTCAACAATATGGGGTCAGTGTCTGCCTGCATACAAAGAACAGAATCCACTGATGCTGTGTCTTTAAAAATGGTAAGCTTATGTTATCCACCAATGACTTGCAGCAGTTCCTCTTGGCTGGGAAGTTCCCACTGAGCACCTCTAGTGCTGGAAACAGCAAAACCACATGCCATATTTCAAAAGCAAATATGGAAAGAACGCTTTCTGTTCTGGTGCGAAGAGCTCTTGGAGCTTTGCAGGTCTTTTTAGACACCAGCACATCATTTGATAGAGTCTGATGCTGGTATGCAATTTGGACCCCCTCTGCTAGAGCTCAAAACAGACAGCTTTAATTGGTGTCCGTGAAGGTTTAGCAAAGCAGTTAATTGCATGGTTCAGTTCCCTTTTGTGCTAAGAAAGCCTGACTGACACGATAGTAGGAGGCCCATTTAAAAAGGGTAGTGCAGCAAAACGCACACGTATGGGTGCACTTCAAACGCGTGGATAGGCAACAGCACAGCCCAGCCCTAAAAAAATAATACATTAAAACATACGTTTATAAATATTTATTTCAAATGACATTTAAGTGAATCAGTTCCTTAAAATGAACTACCATGAGAGAGATTAGGAACTCTGTATCAGTAACGAAGATGGATTCTCTGGCAGACTTCATCACTTCCCTTATCATTTTGCTTTCATTTCATCGGCCCTACCCAAGACTACAAGGATTTCAGCAGTCAGGAAAGTTTCAGGTGGCTGTCAGACTGATGGGTTAAACTGGAGTGTGAATCCCAGAAGCCATTCCTAATGAGCATGCTGTGCACAGAAACGTGGCACTGAGAGAGCATCTTACAGAAGTGTGTCTGCATTTCTGGAGACCACTCGGGTGCCTTAGTGGCAAAACATCATAGCCAGAACCAACACAGAATCCAAGAAAAACACACCCATTTTCTGGGGAGCTCTCAATCTAGCTCTGAAATATATGGGTGGAACCCATTATCTGTGTCTTCTTCAGTTATCACCTCCTCTAAAATCTTGAGAAATCATAGCTGGCAGAAACGCTGAAAGTTTGCTGAATGAGTCACATCACTGTCACCATGAACACAGAATGATTCCAAGAAGGCATAAAAACATATTGGAGGGTGGTGGGTTTTGTTGTTTTGTTTTTTTTTTTTGTTCTTTTTTTTTTGTTTTGTTTTTTTCCCCCTTTGGTTTACAAGTTTCTCAAGCTTCACCTCTTACTCCAACAGCCAACAAAAAATTACAGCAAAAATAAAGTGTTTTTACAGACGAATGTTTTGCACATTCCCACATGAAGGTCACTTAAAGTAAAACAGATTGCGGAGAAAAAAGAATGATGTTGTGAAATTGCACAAAAAGGAGAGTAAACATCAGACACTTTAAGTTTGGAAGAAAAAGTCTGCATTCTGGCAGACTTCAGAATTCTTATTCTAATTCCTGTGACAACACAACAGAGAAGAGTTGTTCTTTCCCTTTCTAGACAATATTTGAAAGATCACAACCTTCTCCAGGGTGTTCGAGAGTTCAATTTGACAACATCCATATTACAGGCATTAAAAAACAGATGAAAGAAAAACCCTAAACTCACAATCCTGAAAGGAGCAACTTTCAAAACTGCTTTAAGCCAAATTAAACTATTACAGGCACTGTGGAAGCTAAAACAATCGACCTAACCCAGCCTGCATGCTACTGATGACAGTGGATGGGATGCGCATAAGTTGATGTTCTAATCGGAGTTGCTAAGAGTTAGTGGAGGGTATTTTATGCCACATTCAATAATTTGTGCACATCATTTACCATCTGTCATTCATATACTCCCATGAGGATGCTTCGTGTGCTTACCAAGAGACACTTGGACACTGCACGATCGTATTCTCACCCTCTGGCTCTGTGAACTCAGAAAATGCTGGTTCCCACCAGTAAAAAGGAATGCCTGCAGAAAGGAGCCGTCCTGATGTCAGTGCACTGCATTCTAAACTCACCTGAATAATCCCCTTCACGGTGATTCATTAACATTCAGACTGGGCTAATGTATGAGAGCAGTTACTCAAGCCACACTTTCCACAGCTTGACTTCACCAGAGCTCAATCAACTCAGGAAGGGGTCAGTTAGAGCAAAATCTGCTCCATCAACCTTCCTTTTTGGTTTCTGTTCGTAGAACTAGTCAGACCAAACCAAAGTTCCCCAGAACAAGTTAAGCTAAATGTTGAAATCAGTTGGACTCCACACCTGCATTTTTGGCTTTAAACCAATCCACAGCCCTCTTTTAGTTTTCAGTTATTAAGAGATGATTCTACTGTGAAAAATATGCTAAAAAAGGAGAAGAAAGAAGTGCCCATGACCTTTACTCCACCAGGTAAGATTCTTGCATGCACCAGTCATTAGGAGTTTTCATTAAGAGCCCACACAGCAAGCCAGCAGTCCTTCCAGGCTCCTGTCTCGTTTGCAGAGCCCCCACTCCATGCAGTTGCCCATCAGCACTCATTTCATACAGTCTCAGGCGGAAAGTGAATAATGGTAGATAAAAGCTTTTCCTGAAAAGACCTTTCAATCCATTAGTTTGATTCCACATGGTTCTTCCCAGTTGACCTGTGATTTCCCTTCAAACATCATGCCTCTGTAGCACCTTCCCCAGCATTCCCAGATCAGAAACTGCCCTGGTCCCGAAATCCCCTGCCCTCCAAGTCAGATACAGACATCCCAAAAATGCAAACAGAAGATTTGGGGAATAAACTACAGAGCAGCGGTCTTGAAAATGCACATGGAGAGCTATGATGACTCTCTTCAGGACAGAGATGAAACCTTCATCTGTGACAAGGTTAACAGAAGAGGCGGGAACATAAGGCACCAGCACCTCCAGTTTCTGATTCGTGCTTTTAAGACTACAGACAGCACATGGACATTTCACTTCTCTCCATCAACCACCACCTATCTCGATGAGGCAGGACAGAGATGGGCAGGAATCACTGCCACGAGCAAGACCTGAAGGACGAAGAGCTCAGCAGACCAACTACCCTGGTCTAGCATTAAACAGGGAGGTTGGTGGCCCTGCATGTGGCAGGGGGGTTGGAGATTCATAATCCTTGAGGTCCCTTCCAACCCGGGCCATTCTGTCATTCTGTGATACCCACCAGCTGGGAGGTGAGTGAGCCTGTGCCCTTCCTGCTCCCCAGAGGCCATCCCTAAGCATGGTATTCCTGCATCAGCAGCTGTCTAAACAGCACTTACAGGGGACAGCTCAGAAGAAAGTCAGTGACTCATCAGAACAAAAAAAACTGCCTGGCTCCCCATCTCTTTGCTGGAAACATTACAATGCTTAGCCAGTTATTTTGATAGCGTTAATGCTTTTTAATTGGAGAAAACTCCCAGCTTCCAATCCCCTCTGGAAGCTTGCTGCACCAAGGCCTGAGAACTGTCAGAGCTCCGAGAACACTCAAGAGGCTCTTTGGCTCCACAAGTCCTACAGGCAGATGCTTGCTCTCAAGAGCAGGGAGAGAAACATGGCCACCTTCACTTGAAGTGACGCAGCCTGAAAGACCGCAGGTCTCTCGCTGCGGATCTCCACTCTGATCAGAGAGGCTTATTCCTGCCTAACAAACACATGACTCCTTAGGGTGAAGCAACACATCGCCATCAGGGAGGATGCCATTCCTGCTGCAGCTCCCTTGCCATGACAGTTGGTGCTGCACATCACCGGCTCCTGCACCCAGGTGCCTGGTAACCGTTCCCCCTACCCTGCAGCATGCCAGCTTCTCACCTGCTGTTCTTCAGGGGCACCTACCCTGGGAGCGAACCCAAAGGACAACCCGAATGAGCTGCGAGGCTCCAGCTTCCAGGCCACAGAGGCAAAGTGCCACGTAAGATCTTTTTGGCTCAGCCCAGCCTGAGCGAAAGACCTATAAATTTGGAGAATAGCAGTGGCTGGTGCCTACAGGTGACAACAACTCCTTGTATCCCAGACAGTGGATTATTTATAAAAGCTCGCGCAGGAGGATGCAAAGACATCAGCTAGCCTGTGGTGAAAGAATTTCTGACAGGACAGGAAAAGGAAAATAGGACAGGATCCTCTAACTGTTGGGACTGAATACGTACTGTAACAATCCTGACTTTCAGTTAGAAGACAAATAGCTCTTTCTACTTATTTCCCTATCTCTCCAGCCAGCCTCCAAAACTGAAACAACCCACGTGAAAAAGGTCTCCCACATCACGGAGATCCCTGCTTCAAGTCACTGTGCCTGGTCAACATAACCCCAAACCTGCATTTGTCCCACAGCCCCAATGTCTTTGCAAGTTAGCAGCAAATTCACATTATACTTAAGTTTTCTTTGGAACCGCCACGAGTCCTAAGTAATCGTGGCTCGTTCTTTACTTCCCTTCAACATGAGAATTTTACTTCTTTTTTCTTTTCAGTAAAAACATTTTTACAGATGGAAAAAACTGCAGACACAAAGCTGGCAACCGATCCACCCGACACAATGCAAATAATACACACGTATATCATGAGCAGAGCCTAGAACGGCGACGCCTGCGCCTCCATCACGAGGCCGCCTCGCTGGCAGCATCACATCTGTCACGCCGAAAGCCAGGATGCTACGAAACTTCTGCGGAAACACCAACCGGGTTCAGGCATGAAAGAGCATTCGGTCGCTGCAGTGTTTTCAGGAGGAAATAACCGATAGGTTATCAGGTGGAAAGCCAAATATTTGGCTTGCGCAGAGGTCCCCCAGTGCTGAGCAAACAGAACCTTTCAACTGGGGCTGGCTGGGAAGGCACGCACCTGCCAGCTGGCCCTGAGCAGAGAGGCCAAACCGGTTAGGGGCAAGGTCTCCCAAGTCAGCACATTTTCCACGGCCTCACACTTCAGCCAGTTTGCAGGAGAAGCAGGTTAAGAAGGAGGCTCAATGCAGACAGAAGCAGAAAGCCCCCCAGAGCAGAAGCAAGGGCTGGGTTCTGGATGCTGCAAGCTGGCTGAGAGCAGGACAAGGGGAAATGGTTTCAAGTTGAAGACGGGAAGATTTAGGTTGGATGTCAGGGGGAAGTTCTTTACCAAGAGGGTGGTGAGGTGCTGGAACAGGCTGCCCAGAGAGGCTGTGGATGCCCCGTCCCTGGAGGTGTTCAAGGCCAGGTTGGATGGGGCCCTGGGCAGCCTGGTCTGGTATTAAATGGGGAGGTTGGTGGCCCTGCCTGTAGCAGGGGGTTGGAGATTCATGGTCCTTGAGGTCCCTTCCAACCTGGGCCATTCTGCAATCATGCAAATCATCACCATCAGGTGAAGCACTGCTTGATTCATTTCTGCTTGGTGGTCAAGAGCCAGGAACCACCTTTGCAATAAAATCAACCAGCATGAGCAAGTTACTGTTGGCTTTTCTGATACTGCAAAGCTTCAGCTGAAGAGGATGAGAGGATGAAGAAATCCATCACTCAGTCCTCTGAGTAGATAAAAGACACCTGTCATAACAATCAAACAAGTAAAAAGGAGGGGAAAAAAAAAAAAAAAAAAAGAAAAGCAAGTTTCCACAAACTGCATTCATATTATCGGACTGATTTCAGGCATCCTCACTGAGGCAGGCTGACAGAAAGACAAGGTAAAGGCAGCACTTGCCATTTGTAGCTGTCACAGTTCTTCACACACCCACTGACAAAAGGAATGAAAAGTTCTCCAGGAAAAGCCTATCCAGGTTGGAGTGGGTGCAGTAAGTGTTGTTTAGTTCATTTTGCAGATGTGCTCCTCAAGGATGGCAAACAGATAAAATTATCTCAGAGAATGAAAAAGCAACTTTTAAAAACGGAGAAGGATTTCCAAACCCTACATTCCTCAGAAAACCCCCTCAAATTCCTTACTTTAGGGATACACAGGAGACAGAGCCCTCTGTCAGGTGCTGCTGCACACCATGGTGGTAGAAGAAGCAGGCTGCTGGGACCACAGACACCTCCTCCTTATGTAATTCCCTTGTCCTCTTCTATAGGGCATTCTTCAGGCAGCTCTTTGCTGTTTGTAGCAACTGCAAGGGATTGCTCCACGCTTTGCAGAAAGCTCAGAGACTTACAAGTGCTCTGGGCAGCCTGGTCTGGTGGTTGGCGACCCTGCACATAGCAGGGGGGTTGAAGCTAGATGATCATTGTGGTCCTTTTCAATCCAGGCCATTCTATGATTTTATGATACAGAATACAGATGTACTCAAGTCCTTTGTGAGCTGGAAGCAAGAAGATGCAGATGCTGCTCGCTGTCAATGAGCTACTGGCAACAGGAGCACAAGAACAAAGCTGCCATATGTGAGGTAATAAAATAATACCTCATAACCATGTAATTACACTGTGCAATTAGGTGCTGCAGGATGTGACAGCAAGCAGGTTAGTAAGACTTTAATGAAGAACTGTAATGATCTTATGAATGAAGACAAGTGAAACAATGTTCAAAACAAACAACAGCAAAAAAATAATGAAAATAAAAACCCCAAACCACCAACATAAGGTCCTCGAGGGCCAATCTGCTACAAGTGGCCAACAAGACACTTCTCAGCAAGACAAGGGTATCACACAGTTCACAAGATGTTAACATTTTCTTTGGCCTCCTCAGTTGTATGCAGCAATAATCACTGTGAAATACTGGACTTTGGAATAAAGAAAGCATTTGCTTGCTCTTGTATGAAAACAGGACAGAATGGCAAAGTTGATATTTTCCAGCATCAGCAGGAAACACAGTCCTGACTAGTTGGATCATTGTTATTTTGGTCCTACAGCTCCCATGCTTCTAAATCGCACGGGAAAGAGGAGAGGAACTCCCATCTCGTACAGTGCAAGAGATTCACACTGAAGAGCTGGCAAAATTTATTAAGCTAGACATATGTTTCTTAAAGACAATTTGTACTATCATATGAAAGCCCTCGAGAGTTTGAGCTTCAGATCCAAAACAGGCTTTGGATACGTAACTCCACAAGCTTTAAGCTCCAATTCCACATGACTATTGAAGACCAAAACAAAAGTTCATTTTAGAAATCATTTCTCTTCACTCCCTGCCATAACATAAATCAGCTGCTAGAAGGTCAGAGGGCTCACTGGGTATCTGGGCACTTCTAGCATGCCACTGATGAGGAGCTAGGTTCACGTATGGCCAGCTTTGAGACTGGCTAACACACAAAAAAGGAATCCTTCTACCTCAAGAACCCACCTTTTAATTCTCAGCCAACCAAGTCACCAAGAAGCATGCACTTTCTTCTCCCTTCCTCAACACACACATGTGGACCAACGGCACAAGTACGTGACTGCAAGCCAGCAACCCTTTGCTTTTCAGTCTCTCCTCTTCCACTGACTTGCAGGGAAGTGGTTTTACTGATTCAGGCCTCGACTTCCTTATCTCAAAAGGGATAAACAGTTGGACAAAGTATTTCTCCTCCTGGGGGTTCTCTGTATGTAGTAGTGAATATTTTTATAGTATTATTCTAGTGCTTTAGACGAGCTTTTTTTAAAAACAAACAGAAGCAGCTTTCCTGCTGGTTTTGCTTCTCTGCCAACCTCTATGTTTAATTTAATGGAGACCAGCCACGATGACAAACCATGGGGAGTCACTAGGATTTTTCTATTTTGTCCTCACATAGCTAAAAATAAGGCAGGCATCTGCTATATGCAGCAGTGAGTTTGAAGACGTGGAGTACAAGAAGCACTTTGCAAAGTCGTTTCGCGTTTTTGTCCTAACGGCATCGAATGGAACTTTGCCTGGTACAATGTACACACAGGTGTGCATCCCCACCCCCGATCAAAACATGTCCAGCAGATTCCACGGATGGCCTGACTTCTCCCTGCATCTCTTGAGCCTTTCTTCAAGTCCCCAGACTGGAATTCCAATCAGGAAATATCAGTGCAATGACAGCTTGCGCATCCCTGACACTGTGGGAAAGTGGAATTCTAAGTCATAATTAGTATATTAGGAGCGTTTAATCTGCGCTAAAACACAAAACACATGAGAATACCCTCTATTTCCATCTTAAGTAACAGGCAGAGGCAGTATTTTATCCATTTCACTTGGCCCGGTCATGCAATTTCACCACCAAACAGTAAGGATCTCCATTCCGTTTCTATTACTCTGGTAGGCAGCACTCAGAACCTCATAGAAGCACATGCAGGTCAGGAAATGCAGTAGGACATAATAATCCCTAGTATTGATTAATTACACCAAGACCAGTTTAGCGGTCTGAATTTGCATGAATGCTCTGCATTCTGGGCCACAGAAGTCTACTGATGGTGCTGCTTTAAACCGAACACTTCAGACCAGCCAGCACATCTGGATGTTGCTGCACCGTGGTCGCCAGCCCAGCTTTTCTAACTCAGTTGCACAATACTCACTTCCCACTAGAAGTCTTGTTTTCCGCTTGCAACACGTTCTGTCCAAGTCAAAAAAAAAAAAGGTTGGAAATGACTCTCGAGTGAATATACCTCACGAAGAATGGCAGGAAATCTTCCAGGAGAGTTTGTGACAGCTCACGAATGATTCAGCCAAGTCACATGAGGTTTACCTCTAATTTTAAAACCATCACCTGCTAAAAGCTCTGCCGCTCATTTAATTGTGGTACAGATAAAAAAAAAAAAGAACTGAAGTTTCCATCACAAGAGACCTGCTGTGGTTAGGTGAACAAAGAAGAGAGGAGTGCTAACTTTGTGATATCATCTCTCGTTGTGGTAGGCCAAACTCTGCAGGCAGGGAGCGGGACACGGTGGCAGCAGAGAAAAAGGACTGCTGCAAGAAGAGGAAGGCTGATGGCCATAAAGTCGTATCTTACTTACAGTTTGTTGTGCTTAAGCCAGTAGAGCAGCACCGATGCTAAACTGTACCAGGTCTCCTGCTGAACGGCAGTGCAAGAAGAACAAGAAGCATAGAATAGAATCATAGAATGGCCCGGGTTGAAAAGGACCACAACGATCATCCCGTTTCAACCCCCCATTGCTATGTGCAAGGTCACCAACCAGCAGCCCAGGCTGCCCAGAGCCACATCCAGCCTGGCCTTGAATCTGGCCTCAGAAGGAAAATGTGCGTTAAGCAGCACAATACCATACTTCAGAGTTAAATATGACAGTTGAAGACAAAGCACAAAGACCCCAAGCATTTCAGTAGATTCTGCAAACCAAACTCAACCCTCCTCTGTGTTTCTCTGCCCATCTACATATCGGAATCCACAATTTTGTAATGAACAAACGTAACAATGGTTGAAAAATCAGTAGTATTTCTAAACCTACATGTTCAATTAGTAAACAAATTCAACCAACTTTCTAAACAGAGATGGTCAAGCACCTCTCTGCACTGACAAAGCACCTCTTGTTTAGATCCAGAGTACGAATGCAGCCCCTTCAACTCCGACTTTTGTATTCATACACTAAAACAAAACTGATCCACATGCTTGTCATGTAACTGCCAGGATGAGAAAAATAAAAATAATATTTAAAAAAAACAAGAAACAAGTAAACTAACAAAAAAAAAAAAAAGAAAAACCAGAAAACCTTTCTCCATGATTTCATTACACGACGTACAGGGAAAGCTCTGAGACTGAGGAGTTGTGCTGCACGTTTCTTAGGTTTCTTATGCTCTCAGGATCAGCACTGTCCTGCTGCTCTGCCTTACACACCCACCCTTAGGAGCTGCAACCCTACAGCTGCATGGAGTGCCTGACTGGCTTCTGAACTGAATACTCACAGAAACTGGAAGGCACCTTAACAACTATTTCTAACACATATACTCTCGGTGTATTTTCAAACCTCCAGATTTGATGCCTATGAAAGAAAAACGTTACTTTTATGACATCCAGAATTTGCAATGCAGACGTTTTCAAAGAAAGACTTGCGTTCGGTACTGCCTGATACCAAACACAGCTGAACGTTTTTTTTCCCCCTCATATACTACATATATAATTTAATTCCACCCCTGTAAATTTCAAACCAAAAGGCAGCAGCTGAAGCAAGCACAGACCAAAAAAAAAAAGAACAGTGATTAGGCCTGCCTGGTACTGAATAATACACACAAGTATAACCATATTAGTGACGCACAATATTGCTAATATAGACAGGTCACCACAATGAAAATAGCTTTATTTCCTTGGCTACCACAGGATGCCATTAGTGCCCCTGTAAAAAGTATTCTTTTATACAGAAAGGTGCTAAGCTGTACTTCTCAACGAGTTCTGAAAATTATTTGTTTTCTTACAAGCAGAATTGAAACATTCCCTACAAAAGAAGGAAGCTGAACCATCCATCATACAGTCAGAAAGACTGTAAAAAATGTAAGGTAAAACATGGAAAATGCTAGCTTTTTTAGCATCATCAATTATTTGGGCGGCTCGGGCCGAGACAGTACGGAAGCTTTCATTAACAGGAGCGCTAATAAAGACCTTCCAAAAACCAGGGCACGAGTGCCTGCAGGTTGGCAAGTCTGCCAAGAGACAGCCAGGAGTGAGCCCATGCACAGGGGGAGGTACACAGCCACCGCTCCGTGGCCTTAAAATTAGGAGTGCACATCCCAGTGTAACAGCAAACTGCCCAAGATATCACACGATCCCTCCAAACAAATAGGATCCGGATGGCATTCCCACACTACGTGCTGTTTTGCGCTGTGAGACAACAGTCAGACAGTTGAGAACAGAAACAAAGAGTGGCTGCTTCCACGCCTGGAGAAGTTCCTGTCTGAGAAACGGTATGGAGAGGCTTCAGCACAGCACCCAGAGGGGCTGGCACTGCCCGGCCGCTACTCTGGCATTGGCTGGGTTTTAGCAGCAGAGCACCCTTGAGGAAGCGAAGTGCCCAGCTGGATGAGCTTGCACTCCTGGGAGGAGAAAGAAGTGTCAGAAACAAAGCAGGCCAGCGCCAGCAGTGTCAGGAGGTGTGTTAAGGTACAGGGCGGGTTACAGGGCTGGCATCCCGCTCTGCTCTCAGCACCCTGAGAAACAGCTGAGCCCTTTTGCTCCCATGGCTGCTCACCCAATCTTTTCTGACCGCAGGCAGTTAGCAGAGCTGAGCTGGCTACAGAGCGGATGCCTCACCTCTAAACGCCGTACAGCTCACCAGCACAGACATCTTCTTCCTTCCCTTACAGCCATTACAGACACCGGGGACCTGTTACTCCCCTCGAAAGGCACGCAGGAGAGCGACCGGGCTCTGCAAACAAAGCTGCCCGTGTGCCAGCTACCACTCACGCAGCAAAGCGACCCCGGCACACGGACAGAGCCGCCCCGGCGGCGAGGCCTAAGCCCGTGCCGCATCATGGAGGCTGCCGCCTTCCCTCCGCGGTGCGCAGAGCCAGCCCCGGGACTCAGGTCCCCGCGGGGCCGCGAGCCCCGTCCCTCCGGCCCAGAGCTGAAGAGCGGACCCCCCCTCCTTCCATCCCTCCCTCCCTCCCTCCCCCCGGCGGCCCCACGCACGCTTCCACGCCTCGGATCCCCGTCCGTCGGCCTCCGAGCGCCCGGCTCCCCCAGCACGCCCAGACACGTTGCCCGAGCCCGAACGCGCGGCTCGGCCACGGGAGCTCGGGACCGCGGTACCCTCGCGTTTTCAGAGGAACGGCTCGGAATACCGACAGCCCCGCTGACGGAGGGAGCCGGGCGCCTTCCCGGCGCGGACGGGGCGGTACTCACACATGCACTCGCCGCTCGGACATCGGCCGGCAGCGGGTTCCCTCGCCGAGGGCAGCGCTGCCCCGGGCCGCCGGGTGGGACGGGGCGGCGGAGCGGGCTCCCCGCGGATCGCTCCTCCTGCCGCCGGGCGGACCCACCTGGCGGCCGCCGCTGCCCGGAGCCCCGCGGCGGGGCGGGGGCGGGCGGCCGCAGCCCCCCGGGAACGGGAGGAAAAGGAGGCGGGCGGCACGGGCACGGACTCGGCACCCCGGCGCGGCCCTGCGCAGCTGCCCGGGAGACGTGGCAGTGAGGGCTGATGCTCTCATCACAGGGCGACAGGCGGCGGCGGCAGCAGCCACCGCGGCGGCCGGGGGAGCGGCCGGCCCAGGGAGGGCGGCGCCCGCGGGGCGGGGCGGCAGCGCCTCGCCGCCATCTTGGTGGTGGCGGCGGGAGGAGGTGGGAACCGCGGAGAGGGGCGCAGTTGGAGTGAAGGAGGAAAAGACTAAGAAACAACAGGCGAAGCGAAGGGAATCGCTCAGCACCTGACACGTGCAGAGCGGTGCCCGGGCAGTCGCACAACAACAGGCAAGTTGGAAGGCGAAGGGCCAGCCCGTTCTGTGTGCGACCCGGTTAACTGTGAGCGGGGCGTGACACGAGCGGCCCTTGTCCTGAGGCCTCCCCTCACAGCCACTCGTCCACCTGCAGCAGCAGGCGGAGTGGGAAAGGAGAAAGTGTTGCTGCTGTGTGAGCCGTGCTTGGCCACAGCCAAATACTGGTGTGAGCCCACAGCTTCAGCTGCAAATGCAAAAGGCTCTCCTTGAAAGAAAGCTAACTTCCCGGGCACAGTTCACCTCAGCACTCGAGTGCTGTCACACAAACCACTGAACCATCATAGAACCGTTAAGGTTGCAAAAGACCGCTAAGGTCATCTAGTCCAACCATCAACCCCTCATCCATGCCCACTAAGCCACGTCCCGCGACACTCAGAACTGTTGAGTTTTGTTCAGCATCACTGCCATTTTTTCTTAATTCCTGTTTTTTTTCAAACCCACGCACCATCTTCACGTTGGCTCAGGGAAAGAGGTTCCAGGAGAGACTTTCTCTCTGTTTGTTTTTTTGCCGTGCCATGCACATTTTTGTTGCTGTAGGATCACAAGTGATCACAAATCCAGACGGTTCGATGTTTAGAATCATGCGATGCCAAAAAAAAAAACAACCAAACACTGCTTCATTACTGCAAAATCTATTCATCCTATGGCTGAACACCAACAGCTGAGAAGCCCTGCTGCCTATGTCCAGCCAGGAGATGACGTGGTGCTGTGCCTGGCTAGAGAAATCACAGAGTCATAGGAATTGGAAAGGACCTCTGGGGATCACCAAGTCCAACCCCCTGCTAAAGCAGGTTCCCTACAGTAAGTTGCACAAAAAAGCATCCAGATGGTCTTGAATATCTTCAAAGATGGGGACACCACGACTCCTCTGAGCAGCTTGTGCCAGTGCTCCCTCACCTTCAAAGTAAAGTTCTTCCTTGTGTTTGTATGTTGCACTTTTTCCCGTGTTGCAGTTTTTGCCCATTGCCCCTTGCCCTGCTGCTGGGTACCACTGAAAAGAGGCCTCACGCCTTTGATTCCCACATTTTAGATATTTAAAAATAGTGATAAGATCCCCTCTCAGCCTTCTCCAGGCTGAAGAATCCCAGGTCTCTCAGGCTTTCCTTGTACGAAAGATGCTCCAGACCACTTGTTGTCTTTGTGGCCTTCCACTCTAGGAGATTCCTGTCTTTCTTGAACCAAGGAGCCCAGAACTGGACACGGTACTCTAGATGCAGCCTCACCAGGACAGAGAAGGGTGGGAGGATCACCTCCCTTGACCTGCTGGCTGCACTCCTTATAATGCACCCCAGGAGTCTTGGACCATCTGAGCATGGCAGACTGAGGGGCACTGGCAGATTCAGTAAGGAACAGTAGGGAAGCAACATTGGGAATTATTCGCAACAGCCACCAAGTGGTGGCAAACACTCAAAGAATGATTGACACAAAAGCAACCAAAGAGTATTCTTGAGTACCATTCAGCTGTGTGGCACTGTAAGGCAAGATTTGATGGGGGCAAATTTTATCTCAGCAATGTCAGTTTAAGTCGGGATATGTAAAGAAGTATCTTAGAGCTACTATTCATTTTGACTCAAAAAATGATGGATGTTTTCAGCTTCTCATACCCTCTCCCCCCTCCCCAGCATACTGCTCATTAATGGTTATGGATACACATCTGATACAGAATTCAATGAAATGGCATGGAAGCTCTCATGCTTTGTCTTTCCTAGTTTTGCATGAAAACAGTATGAGCCTGGGACAATTGCAGAATAAGAATTTATTCTCATCAACCCTTGGTAACTGTATTTCAGAATTCCCTTTCTTTTATCTGTCAAGGTCTTTGCAGCCATTCCATGGCTGAATGCATTGTAGAAAACCGTCAACGTTTGGGTCCTTGTTCTCCTCATGTTTGAAAGGAAGATGTAACCCAGATCTACGGATCTATGGCAACTAGCACAGAGGACTAGAGTGGCTCAGGCAGAATGTGAAAGATAACATCATCCCTGTTGTATTTTGTGAAATCCCCTCTTGTCAGTTTTAACTGACCTTTGCATGGGACTTTATCACAGAGTGTGTCAGTGAGGAGCCTAAAGACAGAAGCCCATGTTTAAAAAGATCCTCTATCATTAAATGTAAAAGGGCCTACTTGCTAAGATTACTATCAGTACTCAATAACTCAATGCCACAAGGACTTGCATAAAATACACAGAAAGATTATTCCACCACTTTCCTGTGGTGGCCAATACAATCACAAGTGGTATAAAATCCAGTCTGTATATACTCTCAGCCAGTTGAGCACAGGATTTAGCTTATCTTTCCCTCTGTTCCTATTTTCTCCTAACTCTCATTTGCCTTCTGACATTTCAGGCATTGCCCTTTTTTGTCTCTTTCTCACTTCTGCCATTCTGCTTTGTGCCAGTTTTCTACTGACTCTTAGAAGACAGAAACCACTTGTCAGCCATTCTCCCTCCTGTTTCAAATCCCTTTCCATTTTCATTGATTTAACTCTTTCTTATTTCATTTTATGATGCAACCCCTTACCTTTTTACTCCAGGTCTATTGCCTCACAATCTGTGGAACATAACTGGATGTGACCCTGAACAATCATGTAAATTTGCCACAGGATATAGCTGTCATTTATTTCAAAACATCAAAGCCTACCATGGACAAAGCAAAGACTGTCTTCTGTCTTCTGTAGACATACTCAGATAAGGCTGAATACCACTAACTATGTATCAGTAGCAACACAAGTTCAGTGTGAACCAGTTGCTTGAATGTCCACCAGTTGCTGGGATGACTTCTGAAGCCAGTTCTAAACTCCTTGCTACTGTTACCACACTGCTATCAGCACCGGAACCATTTTAAAGTTACCTCTGCTTTGTCTGCTTTACTACTGTGACAGTAAAGTCTCTGCCAGCACATATTTCCATTGAAGTTATTTTTTGCTGCCAAATATTGTAAAGATAGTGTGTGCTAGGATTGGGCTCTGAGGTTTAAAACAGGTTGCAGCTGATTAAGATACTGTAAAAACAGGAACAGAGAACTCTGAATTTAACACAACAGTGTTAAGACTTTTACCGTCAAGCTGTTGATGTCTAAATGCTTAAGATGAAAATTCTTCAGTTATCTCCAACAAACACTAACTGGATTTTATGGGCAAAACACTGCCTGGAAACTCATATATTTGTTCCAAAGGTTCCTTTGTACTACAGCTGTATGCAAAAGGTTACTACTGCCGTTCACTACAGTCACACTGTACAAGGCAAACAGCTTTCCTTCCAAGGACTTACCAGGTAGGAGGGTTTGTTTTAAAACTGTGAGATCCAGGTATAGTGACAAAAATGAAGGCTGCTTTCACACATTCTGCAAGGAAGAAAGTCTGGTGTAGACTTTGGGTCCACGTGTAAGAAAATGGTACTTCTACTCATTTTTTACAAGTGGAAGGACATCTAGCTGTCGGAGAGGGTCCAGAGGAGGTCCATGAAGGTGATCATAGGGCTGGAGCACCTCCGTACGGGGACAGGCTGAGAGAGCTGGGACTCTTCAGTCTGGAGAAGGCTCTGAGGGTCTTACAGAGTTCTCTAGAGTGGCCTTTCAGTACCTGAAGGGGGCCTACAGAAGAGCTGGGAAGGGACTTTTTATGAGGGCATGTAGCGATAGAACAAAGGGAAATGGCTTTAAACTGGAAGAGGGTAGATTCAGACTACATATTAGAAAGAATTTTTTTAGTGTGAGTGTGGTGAGACACTGGAACAGGTTGCCCAGCGAGATTGTGGATGCCCCCTCCCGGGAGATGTTCAAGGCCAGGCTCGATGGGGCTCTGAGCAACCTTCTCTAGTGGGAGGAATTGAAACTAGATGATATGAAAGATCCTTTCCAACCCCAAGCATGCTGCGATTTTGTTACAGAACGATTTTACCTTGGCTCATGGATGCGTGTATGAATGGGAAACTAATCCATGTGGCTCTAAAATCTACTCTTAGCAGTGCTAATGGAAACACACCTGACTTCAGGGATTTTCATAGAGCTCTGATCTCAGATTTTCACAGAATGGTTGGGTTGGAAGGGACCTGAAGGCCCATCCAATCCTACCCCCTGCTGTGGGCAGAGCTGCCCCATCCAGCTGAGCTTTTGTGGATGGAGCACCCGCAGCTCTCTGGGCAGCCTGTGCCAGTGCCTCACCGCTCTCCGAGTAATCAATTTCCAAAGTCTAATCTGAACCTCCCCTCTTTTGGTTTAAAAGCCCTCATCCTGTCACTACGTGTCCCTGTAAAGTCATCTCCCTTCCGCTGTTAAGAGCCCCTCAACTACTCCAGGCCGCCACGAGGTGCCCGGTGTTTGCTCCTCTTCAGGCTGAACAAGCCCAGCTCCCTCAGCCCTTCTTCACAGCAGAGGTAATTCAGAGAACTCCTGCCACGTAACATCTCATTCTCTAAATCCAAAGGCGGAAGCTCCCGCCTACCGACGGATCCCAGCAGCACAGGCACAGCGATGCCCGCAGCCCTCGCAGCTGCCAGAGAGCTGGCAAGGTTCCTGCTTCCCAGCCACAGGCACCGTGCGGCGTCTGACCCCCGCTGATTAAGTTATGCCTGCCGAGATCGCAGCCGAACGCCAAGGCAAACAAGCGGATAAGGCCTGAGGCCCGCTACTCCGCGCTGCCCCACCAGCAGCCGGCCGACCGGCCGCTCTACCCAAGGCGGGCTGGGAGAGGAAACAGAGAGGGGTCTCTATGGCGGGAGGCTGCCGCTCTGCCCCCCGCTCTCTATGGTCTGGAGGTGTGTGAGCGTACGCGCGTGCTGGGGGGCGTAACACGCCGCCGGGCTCGGAGAGGAGGGGGCGGGTAGCGGCAGTGCGCGTGCGCGCGGGGGGCGCCGGTGGCTGAGCGACCCGAGGAGGTGAGCGGCGGGCCGGGCCGGGAGCTTTTAGGGGTCCGCAGCGCTCAGCGGGTGGTTGGTCCGCTCAGGGGGCGGGGGGCTGCGGCCACACGCGTAGCGTGAGAGGGTCAGGCCCCGTAGCTTGGCGCTGCCCACGTGTACGAGAGGCAGCGGGCTCATGGGTGGCACCGCGGGGTGGGGGGCTGTGCCCGCTTTGCCCGACCTTGCGAGCGGTCCTGGGGGTGTAAAGCGTCCGGTGCCGCTGTCTCCATCTCGCGCCTGAAGAAGAGGCGAGCGGTGCGCCTGTCCGAAGCCTTCCCGCTGATGAGAAGCGAACCTCATTCATCGCTCCGGCCGTGGCTCCGGGGGCTCCAGGCAGCGATCCGAGGGGATGTGTGTAGCTTCCCGCCTTGGCCGTGCTCAGGAGGGGCAGCCTGGAGCCGTCCTGAGCAGCTGAGGAGGTTCCCAAGGGACGGGCCAAGTTTAGGAGATCTCGGTTTTATACTAGAGAGGATTAGAAAGGAGAGGGGTGTAATTTTGCTGCAGTTGAGACGGCTGAAGTTAAAAACAAAGAAGGAAATGCAAACTGCAGGATCCGTTTTAGTTCTTGAAACGCGTATGCTTGTTTTTTTTTTATGAGTAAGGTGGGTAGTTACAAGAAATACTTTCCCTAGAGGATTTATTTCCCCGCAACTCAGCGGCAATTACAAGCCTAGCATGCCTTCTGTTGTTAATTGCAAACACTGACTGGAGCTCAGCTGCCGAAAAGCGTGGCTGGTGGATTTTGTTTTGTTCACTCATCGCTCTTCGACTTAGTGAGAATGTTTTCCCAAACCTCCTTTGTGCTGAGGTATCGCACTTTTCTTCCAACCTGCTGTAAGTGCTCTTGAGAAGCGTCTTCTTTAAGTAGAATAGGCCATGGTTTTGATTTACGTAGGTATTTCCTGGTTGTTTCTGTAACAGCTGTATTTCATTTTTACAAATACCTTTCTGCTTACTGGTAAGAAATTTGGCCCTTCAGCTTTAGAAGGTCTGGGTATTTCTCTCGCTCTCTGGTTTGAGTTCCCACATTATTCTTTTAAATAAAGTCAGAATTAAAACTTGAAGCTGAGGAGTGCTTGATTTCTGGTTGCTGCCATGCGATCCTGAATCTAGGCTGCACAAGAGATTGAAGTTGGCTGGAAGTGGTGAAGTGTGTCTGAATGACCTCCTGCTTCATGCAGGTGTCCAGTTTGAAAAAAACAAACCCAGAAAACAAAACACCTGGCACGCTTAGGCAGATAGGCCAGAAATCACCCAGCGCTGCGTGGCTGGGCTGGCTGTTGCTGGCTGTTTCTGGCTTCAGGAGCTGCTTGTTGTGTGCTGCGTGAATAGGACCTCAAACAACACGTAGGGCCATGGGAGTGAGCTTCCATCACACTTTTTCTTATAGTTTTGAGTGTATTTAAGGGATTTATATTAGTGTTAGACATCTGCTTTTTTCTTTATACTTTTTCCATTCCAAGTGCTTTGGCGTAACTGCATGGAGTGTACTTTACAGATATGGTGTTTTTTTTTTCCACCCCCCAGTATATTTTTTGCATATATGCAGTGATGCTGAGAGTAACAGCTTCTAGGTAGTACATTGACTGGAAGTGTTAGCATGCATCCTAATTCAGATAATCCTTTTAAACTGTTACAGCGGGGACTCTAAATGCATACAATTTTAAATGGTAGCAGAATGTTTGGATCTGACATCACTCTGTAGCACTAACCTTCTGTTCCCCTCTGCTGTACCTCAGCCTTGCAGCTGATTTTATTCATCAAGATGGAAGGATAAGAACTGCACAGTAATGAGGAAGTAAAAGGTTGGAATAGCCACATACTTCACTTCTGAGTTAAGTGTTGTTTCCCCACCTACGACTGACCTGCTCTTGATCTTGGAAAGGGCTAGAGCCCTGATGCTGCTTGTGTGATGAGGCAGAAAGAGTGTGCAGCATCATTTCTCACCTTTAGCTCTCCATGCTCTCCAGCAAGATCAGATATGAGGTAGGGCAAAGGGTTGAGTAACTGATGGGAAAAGCAAATGGTATCCTGGGCTCCATCAGAAGAGGGTGGCCAGCAGGGACAGGGAGGTGATTGTCCCGCTCTACTCTGCTCTTGTGAGGCCCCATCTGGAATACTGTGTTCAGGTCTGGGGCCCCCAGTACAAGAAAACTGTTGGAGAGGGTCCAGAGGAGAGCCACAAACATGACTGGGGGACTGGAGCACCTCCCCTTTGAGGACAGGCTGAGGGAACTGGGATTGTACAGCCTAGAGAAAAGGCTGCAGGGTGACCTCATTGCAGCATTTCAGTACCTAAAGGGAGCCTACATACAAGAGGGGGATCAACTCTCTGAAAGGGTAGATAACAGCAGGACAAAGGGAAATGGTTTTAAGTTGAGGGAGGGAAGATTTGGGTTGGATGTCAGGCAGAAGTTATTTACAGAGAGAGTGGTGAGGTGCTGGAACAGGCTGCCCAGAGAGGTTGTGGATGCCCCGTCCCTGGAGGTGTTCAAGGCCAGATTGGATGGGGCTCTGGGCAGCCTGGTCTGGTATTAAATGGGGAGGTTGGTGGCCTTGCCTGTGGCAGGGGGTTGGAGATTCATGATCCTTGAGGTCCCTTCCAACCAGGGCCATTCTGTCATTCTGTGACTGGGTGGAATAGCAATGTGCTCTCTCTAACTGCCTGAAATTTTACTGGGCCACTTGTCCCGAAGGTGTGACAGTGTCTTGATTTATAGGAATACTGTTGTAAAGGGTTTAGAATTACTCATGCAAGCAGTTGGAATACAATGTTTTTTTCATAGCTTTAAAATAGAACTGCTGAAGCAGTTTTGAATTCTCTTGAATGCTGTCCTAGTTCACAACACTGCAGGAGGATGTGAATTAGAGCTCTTACATTGTATGTCTGAAACTTCATCTTCTGTATAAGAATCCTTCTGCAAATGGGCTGGAAATCTGTGTAGCTCTCAGTGGTTTTCTAACATGAAAGACATCCTGGATGTTTGATTGCTTAACAAAATCATACCATGCGTGCAGTTACTTCATAGCTCTCTTAGCACTGTGCACTGGCAATTTGTCATCATTGATGAGATAGGACTGTAAAAGGGGAAAATGGGCAGCCTGGTCTGGTGGTTGGCAGCTCAGCACATAGCAGGAGGCTTGAAACTTGATCATCATTGTGGTCTTTTTCAACCTAGGCCATTCTGTGATTCTATGAATGCTATGAAGCTTCATCTGGAATGTCTCTGCAGTTCTTATACTTGAAGTACTTCTGTGAGAAGGGATGAGATTCAGCTTCTAGATAGCTATTTGTAATAACACGTACAGCTTTTAAGTTCTTGTTTTTTACAACTTTCTTACAGAGAGATAGATTTTTGATTTTCAGTTTACAAGTATTAGATAGACACATTTGCATATCTTATTACAACTTCTATCCTATACTGTTTCCAGGAAGCCAGCAGCTGCCAGAAAGTAGGGGATTGCTGAGCTGAATCATATCTTTACCTTCCTGTTATGAGATCCCCGTGTTAGCAGAGATCTGTTTTGGCATGTGCATTTTTAGAATATTCCACTTATGTTGGGGGAGAGGAGTTTTTAAGCCATGCTGTATTTTTAAAAAGGTGTGTTTGTGGTAAGCAGTTATAGGGTAGGTAGTTATAGGGTGTACCAGTTTTGATTTCTGTGTGCTTTGCTGCATCTCTTTGCACTCGGTCTGGGGTTGGAGTGGTGTAACAAAGGGAGCGATTCATTCACACGTAAGTGTGGTTCTTGGCATGGAGAAGTCAGATTGTGTTTTCTAGAGTAAAATCAGAGCTCATTACGTTTTAGGAAAGTGAAAACTGCACTGAAGTATTTGAATAGCACTGAATCGCCCGGCCTGTGCTTAGCAGTAATGCTGGGTCACTCACAGTAAAGCATTAGGCCACCTCAGAAATCTTGATGTGATGTTACAGGCACTGAGTGTTTGCCAAGAATTTGGCCTCTCTTTTTTTAAGGAACCATAAAAAAAAATACTTGCTTCTCACTGGATCATTGAAACATTGGAAGCAGCTGTATATCCACTTTGTAATATTTAAGAAGAGGTAGAGAACTAAAGCAAGAAGGATGCTGAAGCCAGGACGCCTATTGAGGCTAAATTCAATGGAAGCGTGAATTGAAATTTCTTGTGCATCATTGAAATTGTTGCTTCGGGTCTGTCTGCCTGAAGATAGGTTGGTGTAGAGATGGCAGGACAGTTATGCCGTGTAGCTGTGACTATAGATGAACAGGCAAAAAACCTCAGTTAACCCGAGGCAGATTGACTCAACTGATAAAACTGTACTAGTACAGCTGCATACCTGCTGTGGCTGGCTCTGACACAGATCTGTTGCTGGAGCAAAGATGAGTCAGTCAGACACTCCGGGAAGACATTTAAGGAAGGGCAAAATGCTGCACGGCTGTCGTGAGAGAAAGGAATGAGGCAAGAGGCAGAAGTAAGAGAGGGAAATGGCCTGGTGAACAGCAGTGGCAGTGAAGGAGGAGTGAGAGGAGTCGTCGTAGCTGCCAGAGCAAAGATTGCCCTGCAGTGTGTGGAGGAGAGCCTGGTGGAGCTGTGGCTGTCCCAGCATCTGATGGAGAAGACCAGCCCCAAGCACCGCTACAGCCTGTGAAGGGTCCCACATTGGAGCTGGTAGATGCTTCCTGAAGGAGCTGCAGCCTGTGGAGACTGTGCATAAGCAGATTCATCCTGTAGGCTGCTGTCCATGGGAAGAACATAGCCAAGAACAGGAAAAAATGTGAGGAAGGAGCAGCAGAGAGGAACTGACACAGACTGATCGCAGCCCTCCTCCCTGTGTTTCTGGCGGGTGGGAGCTGTACAAGCTGGAACTGAAGGAGTGAAGTTGAGCCTTAGAAGAAGGGGATGGGGGGAAGATATTTATTTATTTATTTATTTATTTCTCATAGTTTCTCACCATTCTACTCTGTTTTTCACTGGCAATAAATTAGTTTTCTCTTAAGTGAAGTCTGGTTTACCTGCTACAGTGCTTGGTAAGTGACCTTCCTGTCCTTATTTGATCCCCAAGCTTTTCATATGTTAGTAAACAGAGCTTTCTGCAGTGGTAGTAGAATGAGAACATGGGGAGAAGTCGGTGGGTGAGTAGCAATGTCAGGCGGGTGGACATTTTCAGGACTGCTTCCTTGAGTTCTACTTACTGTACTTGATGGTGCCTGTTCCCTGCATTCAAAGCCCCGATGAACTGAAATCGTGTATAGTGCATCCATGGTAGCTGTGCTGGCCATTGGGGAACCTATCATGGTTGAATCCAAGGTGAAACTGCTATAACAAAATGAGGTATGCAGATATCAGAGCTCAAAGGCTTGTTTTCCTTTGTTTGCTGAAGTAATGAGGGCATTTAGCATTAAGTTCTGTAGCTAACTTTTAGCATTCAGATATTTTCAGTTACGGGAAGCTAAACTAGCAGATGTTTTATGACACTGTGATCTTTGTTCCATTTTAGAGCGGGAATGTTTGCATTGATGAAATCATAAATTTCATGTATTCTGTTTTTCTCTGTACACATTTTCCTGACTATCAGAGAGTAAGAGATACCATAAGTAAAATGAAATGCAGGTATTAGAAGCCTGTGTTTGGATATGCTATGTTTACTGCTAGAAGCATCGCTTTCACAGACTAGCTTTTAGGCATAACACTAGTGTGAGGAAGTTCATGGTCAGTTACCATTTATTGTATCATTTTGGTCCTCCTTTGTTTATCATCATTTGTTTGTATATAATCATCCTCCTGTTTAACAGAAAGCTGCCTTCTGACCTTTGCTGTGGGAAGGCTTGTTGGAGGGTGGCTGAAGAAGAGTGTTGTACTGCTGGCCTCCTGATCTGGCAAACCTCGCATCTGTGTGAGTCAGTGGTGGTGAAAAGAAGGTACAGTTTGGGGGTTAGCTCTAAACTCTGCTGTGTGGAGCAGAGAGGAAGGTGAGGCTGTAACAGCTGATAGTATTACTATATTACTTTAGTATTACTGTACTGCAATACTAAAGGTATTTTTTCCCCACTCTACTAGGTGACTGAAAGAAAAATTTCCCACAAATTCTTGTGTAGTGCTAATGATAAATATTTGTGGCATAGAGAAGGCTTACTGGCAAAGTTGTTAAACATGTACTTGATTGGAACAGGGTTGCACAAAGAGCGCATACAGGTTTGGATTACGTTTGTCCTTTCTCTCCCCACCTTGAATGCAATCGATCCCAGCCGTGTACCCAGTGTGACTTAAGCCTCATCAGTATGTTCTCTATGGGTGTGAGAAGGTCACACCCTCACACAGGTGCAAGTCCACTGAAGGAAGGGTTTGCCTGCTTGATGTATGGCTGCTGGGAGCCCGGTGGCAGAACTTGTCCCAGCAACAGTGCGGCAAAGCATCACTTGGCCAACACAGCTCTAGTGCTGTGATGGTGAAGGGATGCCACCGCCACTTCTGTCCTGTTGACTCTGCTAGAAGAGCATAACAGGATAGGGTATGCCTGCTCATCTCCACGGGTATAATCAAAAGGACAGGCAGCTTGATCTGGCCAAAAAAGATGGCATCTCTGACTCCAAAAAATCTCCAAATAAAACAGGTACCAGAAAGGCTCTGATAGAAATCATGGTGTGCTTTTAGGAGCAAAGGCTTGAGCCGTAGTTTTTGATACGGTTGTTTATTATAGTAGTTATTTATATTGCAGCACTGCTCCTGGCCTGCTGCTCGGTTCAGTTGTGCCTGAGTACCCCCCATACTGGTTCTGCCATGCCTTGGGGCCAGCGGAGAGGCTGCCTGCCTTCCCTTCCTGACATGTGAGCGGAGGGAGGGGCCTGTGGGGCAGCACTGTGGGGCCTCTGTACAGCCAGGGACAAGCTGGATGTGTTGGCTTTTTGTTTTTTAAAGTCATTCTGTGAGTTTTGAGCTCACTCTTTCCTGCAGCATGTGAAAGGTAACAGAGGTCTCTTTATGGTGTGGGGTTTCCTGGCTGGAAAGCGCCTGCCACTTGCTCAAGGCTCTCCGTACTTCTAGCAGTGACTGCTCTACAGGAAGGAGAGATGTGGCAGCAGATGCAGCAGTGAGTGTTTAATGTGCTTGCTTCCTTTGGCTTGAAGTCCTGGAAAGTGGATAACTGTGGAATAGGTGTTTGACTGAGGGCTGTGTGCGCAGTGGGGAAAAATATCCCGTGACTTCACCATTATTCAGAGCTGTCAGTCCTTCCTCAAGAAGAAGAGGAATAGGATTAAACGAGTACTGTATAAAAGAGGTGTTAAAATCAGTTAGCTTAAAGCCAAACTGAAAAGCTCAACTGCTAAAAGGAAAGAGGCGCTTGCGTAACGAGTGGCTTTATGCTCTTAAAAACTTGATCTGTTTTGCATAGGGAAGCTGATGCTGTACAGTGATTTTTCTAGCTCGTCGGCTGTAAAGGATTTAATTACTTCTCGGCAGACTTGGGTAAGAAGGTTTCTCTGCTTACCCACTGCTGCTTTTGATTTTGGCGTTAGGGTGATTGTGGATGTAGTTATTTTCTTGGTGTCTGTCTAGCTCTGAGTGTGTCAGAGACCTTTTTCATTGTTCAGTCCTTGCTTTTTGGAATCCTGGCTGATCTCAGATAACTGTGTTATTAGTTTAATTTTTTTTTTTCTTTCAGTGGGCTTTGAAATGGGTGATACCCTGAATGCTGTTTTAACCTTGTGTCTTGCAGTGCTGTGCACCTGTGGTCAGCTGTAATGCTCTCAGCTAAGTTTGGCTCTGCTTTACTGAAAGATGTTATTTCACAAGAGGCGAGTTGTACTTCAGATTTCTGTGAAGTTTTTGGGCTCCTTTAATGAAGGTCAGAGGTAGCTTTTTTATTAAGGCTTTCCCATTAGCGGTGACTTAATGGCTGTGTTACTGCTTTGGGCTTTCATACTGCTTCTTTTAACACTGGACTAACTTTTTCTTACAAAAACCAAACCTGCAGTGTTCTCAAGGCTGGATTAGCTGCTGTACTCTGCAACCCAGGCACACCAGTCTATCCGGTTTGCTAGTGAAAGATTGCTGTTTTTAAAGCAAGCACTATTTTAGTAAGAACTAAATTTGAGAAGCCCATCATGCAAAATAGTAAAACAATGTACATTGGAGAGGCAGCGGTTAAATTTTACTTACATTTCTCTGAAAGACAGTGTTTTATTACACAACTTCTTGCCTGTCCTTTTATTTGAATTTACAGTCATCTGTGTCTCCAGTGGGTGTCATAAAAATGCCAGCTCTTTGCTGTGTTTCTCAGTCACCTTTCTTCTTGAGGATAGTGTTCTCTGCCAGTAAACTCAGACATGTCTGTCTGCACCACTTTCATGTCTCGGGGAAAAAATGAACCCAGAACCTAGGTTAAAAGGCATCAGTTATTCTTGAAATAGTAATATAATGAAGGGTGGCTAACTGGTTCACAGGTGGTTTTTCTGTATAAAACATCTCCGTGCTTGCCACACTTTGAAATGAGCACGATGTTCTCCGCAGAAAACATCAGAATACCAGCTTGTAAGTTTATGAAACAAGAATGGTGCCCTTCTGCATGTGCTGTGATGAGCTGGAGCTGACTAGTCGTTTGTAATTCTGCAGTGGCACACATATGCAGTCACAAGTACTCCAGTGTATTTTAAGCAAGAGCAGTGACCAGTTGATGCCACAGAGCACAGTAAGATGTGATTTTAGTTATCATTACAGAGTAACTCACGTTGACAGTAGTACAGTTTGAATGTTGGTTAGGTATTGTGAATTTTAATTATATCTGCTTGTGAAGGAAGCTCATACAGCTGACAAAGAAAATGGGTACGTGTGAGCTTCTACCTAGCTGAATGGTAGAGGAGGAGGGTGGAAATAAGCTTGGTGCATTACAGTTTGGGGCTTATTTTCATGATTTGTCATCTACGTGCTATTCCTGGTATTGAAAAGGCTTCCACAGAGTGTTCTGGCTGATGCTGCTGATTGCCTCCTGGTATTTTCTTTCCTTCCATCTTGATATTTTCTCCATAGATTTTTAGGTTTCTTTAGTCTATCTCTTGGTAGAGTCACTTCTGCTTGTTAATTTCAGTATCTGATCTTGGTACCCTTTTGAGCTGATGTTGGTCTAGAATGCATTTGGGTTGCTCACGGGAGGAGAAAATCCTCCCTTGCAGACACACTTTATGGGGTGATACTTTTGATTTATGAAAGTTACTGCCTTGGGAGTGTTCCAGCTACTAAATGGTGCATTGGAAAAGCGGGGTTGTAAAAGGCAGTAAATCAGCATTACTCCCTGGAGACTTGCAGGCAGTGTTGAGATGAGCAAGATACAAAGTTTTGGTTAATAACGGTTGGTTATGATTTCCCACACGTGGTTGAGTACAAGCCAACACGGAGATGGACAGTCTTCCTTTTATTTACACCCCTGTTGTTTCAGTGGTGACACACAGTGGGACAGGACAGCAAGGTAAGGAGCTGTTACTTCCTCGGTTACTGCAGTGGTGCAGATTGAAATGACCAAGCTGAAATCAGAATGAAGCTACAGTTTAGAATCACTTCTGCGACGCAGCAGTCTTTCTCTGGTGTGACAGCTAATGAAGGCTAATGAGGAGATGATGATTGGGTGAAAGAAGTGCACTGGTGTTTCAGTGAGCAGTACTTGAAAACAAATATCACCGTTTTTCCGCTCATTAGTCAAGCTTGAAACTGGAATTACTTAATGTGTATGAATATAGTATTTCTGCTGTCACCTCCCAGGGCTTCGTGGCTACAGCTTATTTTATTACAGCGCATCTGCCAGCAAGGCTTAGTAAGATAGAGGAAATAAATCTCATTAATGAAATAAAATAAATTCTTTGCAAGTCTCAGCATCTTTGTCTTCCATTCCTTTCCTGTAGTTTTCATTCCAGTCAGCTTTTCCTTTCTTGTCTCATACTTTTTCCCTGTGGTGTTTGATAGATAGTAGTTCTATCTGCAGCTCATTCTCTGGTTAGGTAATATTTTCCCAAATCTCTGTTAAATAAATTGAGTTGAGGCTATCAGGGAGCTTTTTAACCAATTTTAATCCACGTTTTGTTTGAGCCCTTATTGAACTTTGTTGTTTTTTTTTTCTTAACTGTGAAGCAGCAACTGCTTTCTTACTGATGTTCCAGGCTGAAATGGAATATCATGCTTGCTGGAAAATGAAGACTCTTCTTGAGATGTGGTGGGCTACTCCCAAAATACTGCTACTGAGCTTTGTAGGGGCAGAGGAAAAACAGTCAGACCTCCAGATCTACCGTAGTGTTCGTTTTCAAGTCTATATTTGTGGGTTCCTGGCAACATGATTATAGTAATCTTAGCGGAGGGAAGGGTCTGTTTCAGTCTTTGGCTTTCAAATACTCTGAGCTATCAGGGCAGAATAAACGCTGTGTATTGAAAGGGTGCTTCGGGATCATTGGAGACACACGCATTGGATTTGCAACAGTGGTGCTGCCTCTCAGAATGTGTTGTACCCTGTGCCATAGGTAGCAAAGGCACTGGGCAGGTACCAGAAGGAGAGGTGGGCTGCTGGGTGCGTTGGTGCAGAGCAACTCCTGTGTACTCTGTCAGGGTCAGTGTCATCCACAGCTTGGAGTGTGTTGTCAGAAAGCATGCTGCAGAATGTGATGGGCTTCCTTTGAGGCTTTTGTTGTGATTCCGAGTTCCAACTAGGGTTTTCTGCCTTTGTTTTTAATACTAGGCTGTATTATGGCTGAATGTTGCTTGGCCCAGGGCTGTGGTGAAAGGAAGACTGATAGTTTGCTGGAGCAGTGTGTTGGGGTAGCTGCTGTGGTGAATGCAGTGCTCTTCTAGGTATGTGCAGGACCTGTGCTAAGTAATTCTGTAGGAAGGATTCACTGAACAGCTCTGATGCAAAATGTACGATGCATAGAGAGGGAAGGTTTGCCATTAAAGTATCTTGCATCCTGGGCACTGCACTGCCTGTCAGTTCCCAGCACACTGAGAAGCTCAGGCAGCGTGTAGGGCATTTCATCTCATCCAGGTTTGGCTCCCATGTACGTCTTGGACATGGGGTTTGAATTTGGGGCACTTATGTGTGGACCCAGAGGTTGGACTTGGTGATCCTTGTGGGTCCCTTCCAACTTGGGATATGCTGGGATTCTGTGATCTGTGCAGAATGAGTAAACTCTTCCAGAAAATATCAGAGTTAAACTGGTAGGAATGTAGTGTTACTGTGTTCCTTCTGCCTGTAGTACATCTCCAGAAGTTCTTATGCATACTGAGAGCTGGAGCAAGATAACACTGTTTTTTTGTGTGCTACTGTTGTGATCCAGCCTGATTCATGTGCTTTGGCTTTCATCAGTGCCTTTGCTTCATTTATCGTCAGTCCTTGTTCTTTTTACACGTGGCAGTTTGCTTGTTTTCTGTGTCAAGGTGCTCTTTTACTAAAATGTCATTCTTTCTCTTCTGTGTTCCACTGGGCATAAGTATGAGCATTGTAACTTTATAGTAAGATGGCAGTGAAAGCCTGTATAAAAAGCAAGTTCTTAAAAAGGTGAGGAAGCAGAATAAAGGATCAGATCCTCATAAATCAAACACTGAAAAACCAAACCTTTCTCTTGAAAAACAGGAGAATTTTCTTGTCTGGTTGCTTTCTTAATATAGGATGGCTTAGGTTGGAAGGAACCTTAAAGCCCGTCCATATCTACGCCCTGCTGTTGGCAGGGCTGCTCTCCACCAGCTCAGGCTGCCCAGGGCCCCATCCAGCCTGGCCTTGAATGCCTCCAGGGATGAGGCACCCACAGCTCTCTGGGCAGCTGTGCCAGTACCACACTGCTCACTGAGTAAAGAGTTTCCTCCTAACATCTCACCTAAATCTCCCTTTTAGTTTAAAGTCCTTCCCCCTTCACTACTAAAGGAGAAGGATGTACATGATACATTCTGGATGAAGATGCAGAAAGAAAGTGATACTGTCAGGCAGCAGATACGGAGGAAAGTTTTTTGGTGCTGATTAAGTATGTTTTTCATGCTGCATTGTGTATGGCAGTGTAACACGGACGATATCTCTGAAGAATTTAACTGTTTTCTTCCAAAAGAGAGTGATCTCGTGTTTATTATTTTGGTGGTGGAAGATAGCTTTATTCATAGCCAGCAGCATCCCCTGCCTTGCAGCTGCTCTTAGTCTTGGTAAAAATAGAATAAAGCCTATGTATTGCCAAGAGCTGCACACAGACATAACACGGCGTAGCTGCAGCACTTTCTGATCTTAAAATAACAAACACACACAAACAGTAAAAACCAGACAGGGTAGGATTGGGAACAGCACAGAAGAGTGACTTGTCTGAAGTCATGCAGCTGGTTGTGGCTGAGCTTGGACCAAAGCTCAGTTTTTAATCAGTTTGTATGTATTTGCTGTTCCTTCCATATTTTGGTGCTTTCATATTTGGCTTGTATTTCTGATATCACTCCCTGTCTTGACATAAGCTGTTTTCATGAAGTTCAAAGGTACAGCAATGGAAGGCAATAGAAATTAACACTCCTCTTTCTTTTTTTCTTCTTTTTGGTCCAGGTTAAGTCATACTTTCTGATACTCAAAGAACAGTCAGCACTGCAATTCCATGAATCACAGAACCACAAGAAGTGCAGCTACCCTCCGTACTTCCAGCTTCCCTTCTTTACTGTAACCTTCCTGGGACCTTTGGCTTCTTCCCTACTGAGTGCACAGCGTGGGACCCACTGAGGGATTTGGGGGAGGCAGCATTTTGCTGAGCAGGGGAGCAATGGCCTTAAGCTTTTATGTATTTCACTTCTTCAATAAGTTCAAAGTGCTCCTGCTTGTCACTCTGTGTTTGATGGTGCTATGGGCTGCATTCAGTTACTTTGTGGATTCTGGACAGGCAATTCCTAAACTTAAGAGTGTGGGGGAGCATTTTGGAAAAATCATCAGCCTGGAGGAGGAAGAGGACAGTCAGAAGGAAGAAAAGATGAAGTTAACTGAAGAAGCTCCTTCAGCAAAGCCACCTCAGGGTCCCTGTCCAGCTCTGTCTCCATACCTGCGTAAGTGACGTGGATTTCCTCTCCCTTCTGACAAGTTACATCCTCTTTGGTATGGTCTCCTTGTTTTCCTATTAGCTGTTTTACAGCTAAAACAGCCAGTAAGCAGCTGTTTAACAACGTGCTTTTCTGTGGAACAAATACAACCATACCAGTTACAGTAAGTGCGTTTGGGTGGGTGGCTCATGGCACTGAGTGATAGTGCTGTGTCTGGCTGGGCTGGCAGCTGCTGTGGTGCTGAGCACTGCATTTGCAGCTGGAGTGGCACTGAAAACAGTTCTGGCTAGTGCTGAGCAGCACCAAGGCAACCTGGTTTAGTATTCAATGGGGAGGTTGGTGGCCCTGCCTGTGGCAGGGGGGTTGGAGATTCATGATCCTTGAGGTCCCTTCCAACCTGGGCCATTCTTTGGTTCTTTGAAGGCTTGCTGTCTTGCATCCCTTTTCCTACAGAAGCCAGCAGGCCAAGGGTGGGTGAGACCTCGGGAGGGGACACAGCCAGCAAGGATATATCATGCAGCTGAGGTTGTGAAGTGTGGAGTTGTACAGGGCATTGATCTTTGCTATGGGAGAATGTCAGAATATAGCTTTTAGTATAAGGAAGCGTGACCAAAAGGCATAGGAAACCCAGCAGTGTGAGCCATGTTAATGCTGATAACTCTCAACACCACAGCCCTTTTGTGCACTGATATTATTTGTCTCTGTCATCACCTGGCATGTGTTCTGAGCAAACCTCTCTATCTTATTGCTCTAATGATAAGATGAAGGGGAGGATGTTCCTGCTTGGAAGTTGGATTTGATATTCTGTGGAGTGATGCTGAGAGAGTACAAAGACAATGGACGATGCTTTAAAAATACTGCAACAACCTAATATGTATGTATTAGGCATTACTCTGGGCTGAGCAGCTATTTAAAAGTGTGTGGACAGTTCTCTTCACTGCTTATATCTGCAGAACTGGAGTGGAGCTTACCTACTTCTTTCACTGCTTTGCTGAGTCTGGAGGGGCTCCTTACAAGAGAAGTGATGATAATTTAATTTGGTTACAGAGAGCCTTTGTACGTTTTCTTATAGATTTGTAGTACTGAGCCTGTGATACTTTTGTTCATGCTTTAAGTAGAGATGACTTCTCACAAGCACAGTCCTGTGTGTCTTTCCACGTTGCTCTTCTCTGCTTTGTCCTGGTGGCTGTTTCTGGCCAATTCTCCTGCAGCAGGATGAAACCCGTCTTGGTATTTCTGTATGTTTTTTTAATCAGTACTGTCATCACTTTAACTAAACACTCAGTACAGTCTCTTTCTGCGGCCCATGTAATATTTTTCTTGTACTTTCTCTCTCTTGGACCAGAGAGAAACTGGTTTCTTCAGGGAATCTGTGGCTTAAATCTGGGTTTCTTATGCTGTTTGTAGACTGGAGTATAGCCACAACCAGGAACAAATTAGGCAAACTTATTGTACTTTTCCTACAGGAGGTGCCAGCAAACTGACCTTCAGTCCATCTCTCACACTAGAAGAAGTACAAAAGGAGAACCCTCAGGTGGCCGAGGGCCGATATCACCCTGCAGAGTGTTCAGCATTGCAGCGTGTGGCCATCCTCATCCCGCACCGCAACCGTGAGAGGCATCTGTTGTACCTCCTGGAGCACCTGCACCCATTCCTGCAGAGGCAGCAGCTGGAATATGGCATCTATGTTATCCACCAGGTGGGGCAGCTCTGCAGAGGGTGGGAGGGATGTCTCTACTCAGTGATGCTTCGAGCTGTGTGCTGCCACCTTCACCATCTAGCACCATTCCTGAGCCTGCTTGGCATGCTTCTGCTTGTTGACGGACGCAGTGGCAGCTTGCAGCCATTGCTTGTAGCACTACAGAATCTCAGCTGCTGTTAAAAAAGCAGGGAAATATTAAGAAGGAGTGTCTAGCTAGTGTTCATTTCTCAGTCTAAGCTTACTGTTTCAGAGTTAGTACTCAAAGTAAGCATCTTGCAGTATTGGTCCAACTGTTATGCATGCAGCTAGGCTGACGTGCTTTCTGTCTTTAAACCTGGAGCTGTTCATATCTGGCTCTTCTCTCCCATCTGCTTACTGGTTGTCATGCTTAGCAAGCAGCACATGTCATGCAGTTGTACTTCTGTTTCAAACTAAACACACCAGTTACTACTTATCTGTGCTTTGCTTGTGGGAAGAAACAGTCATGGCAGAGCGTTCAGTTCCTGAAAGACTGAGCAATTTCCTATTTAGTATTTAGTATTCTAGAGAGGAAAAGTGAGTTTTTTTTCTGCATTAGTGCATACTGCAGTTGTACCAGGAGTGGCTGCAGTTCACAAGCAGCATGGAAAACAATTAGGAGAATGGACATACTTTATTCATTAATTAAAATTGTAGAATCATAGAATATCCTGAGTTGGAAGGAACCTATAAGGATCATCAAGTTCAACTCCTGAATCACTTCAGCAATTAGCAAGGCTGGGTGGGGAGATGTTAAGCTGGGTGAGGATGCTGTGTCTGTCCTGGAGCAGACATGCAGTAATGCCTCAAGTGTCCTCCTGGGTCACTGCTTGTGGCACACGTCACCTGTCATACAGTCCTGCAGATGTCCTTCCACACACATCTCATTGGCCAACAGCTGGTGGATCCAGCAGCTCTGGTCTCACAATCCTCCAGCTTCGTGCCAGAACCTTGCTCCCCCTGAACCCACCACCAGGCAAGCAGCATACATGAGGTGAAGGCAGGCTGTTATCATGTCAGCAGAAAGTAACAGAAAAGTCTGAAGGTTTTGTCTGATGCAGGCAGCAATGCTGAGTCTAGACTTACTCTATCAGAGCTTTACTTGGATGAGTGTTATCTCTTGCTTGTCTTTCACTGTGGATAGGCACACCCCGATGCTGGAAGGTGAGCCTAGCCAAAACACTTTTTTATGGCAAATCTGTTTTTACCCTCTGTTTGTGATGTCTCTAGTTGCTTTACGCATCTTATGGGAAAGAACCAGATAACACCAGGATTTAACTATGGAAATAAACAGAGCTTGATTTGGAGAAAGAATAAGTGATGGTCCTTTTATATTTTTCTCCAAATGTTACTTGTAACACTTCAGAAATCATATTTTGATGTACAAACTTCCATACATGAAGGAGTGCGGTACTGAAAATAATGTAAGTTGTAACCTCTAAATGAGTGCTGTCTTTTCCAAAGTAAGTTTGTCACTAAATCAGAATTTCTTCTGTTGAAAGTAAGTAGGAGAATGTAGCAGACGAAAGTGGGCTTTGCTATGTGTTTAGCATATGGTCAGCACTGAAATGGCCTCTCCTGGAAGGCTGTCTCACTGTTATTTGACTACCTTTATGCAGGAGGGGGCTGTGGTGGATGACTGTGCTGGTGACCAAGACACAACCAACCAGTGGTAGATGTTGCTGCTGAACTAGTCTGGATTTGATGCACAAGTGAAGTTCTCTGTATGTACTACACCAGTCATCAAATTTCTTCTGTTCCTCACTCAGTAATCTATGATTCCATTGTTAGGAGAAAGTGTTCTGATAGATTTCTTTTTACTCTTCTGCACTTGAAACTACTCAGGACTTTGACATCGTAGATTTTTGGATTAGTTGCATCTTTGAAAGCACGTGTTTTTCCTTGACTCAGGATGGAGGCAACTGATGATCCCCCTCTCTATTTCTCAGCACAGGCTGTATTTCCCAAAGTGGATGTTATGGTGGGCCATAAAGCTCATAATTTACCTTTGTGCAAGGAGAAAATGGCTGTTGGTAATGGTGAGCAAATTGCCTTTGCAGCAAAGCGTTACTTACTAGAATGCACTTTATATGCCACTGCTTTTCCCTGCAACTAACCTTCCCTCTGTTTGGGGAGGCCAGCTTCTATTTTCAGTGCAACATCTTTCTGTCCAGATGGCTTCTAACAAAGGAGCCCTCTCTCTCAAAAGTTACCTTTTTACTTTTCTAAGAATACATCAAGTTGCCAGTGATAGAAAATGACTGGCCTTTTCCTTTCTAGGAGTGCATAGCTGGGCCTTTTGATTCTGAGTGCCAGCTGAGAGTCGCAGAATCAATAAGGTTGGAGAAAACCTCTAGGGTCATCTAGTCCAACCATCAGCCCATCCCCACCATGCCTGCTAAACTGTGTCCCATGGTGCCACATCTACGTGTTTGTTGATTATCTCCAGGGATGGGGACTCCATCACTTCTCCGAGCAACCTGTTCCAATGCCTCACCACCATTTCAGAGGCAACTTAACATCGAGTCCTCAGGTGTATGGGGTGTTCTATAGACAGATTAGTCTGTACAGTCCAGAAAAAAATATCCATAGCAATATAAGCAGCCCTGTTGTTTCACAATCAGTGGGTTTGTGGTAAGCATACAAAACTGCCATGTAAATATATTGAATGTATGTATCTAAAAGGTGGAAAATGATGTTTTTGAAAAGTGAAGATGCACTGCTTTGCAGCGTAAGCAAATGATGAAGATTAGTGAAAGTGAAGTGAAGCTCTGTGCTAGGAGGAGTCCCTGTGTGGCCTAATAATTAGGTTATAGGCTGGAGTTAAAAAAGGAAGAGACCCACATTTTATTTCCCACTCTGCCACCTACTGTGTAGCTTAAGGAAATACAGAACTTCTTAGAGCTCCTTAAGCGCTGTTATTATCTAAACTAAGGGGACAAGCATAAATCACCTGCAGTGAGTGCTCTGACATCTATAAACCAATAACTATGGGAGTAATTTTTCTTAAGCTTCCAAAAGTCTTGCTAACACAGTTGCATGGATTGTTTACAGATAGCACTGTTATGTAATTTGATGGAGTAAGAGGGCGGGAGCAGCAATAGTAGTGGGATTGCATTGGGCAACACGCATACTTCTGGTGGCACCAGAGCTGTAGACTTTCCTGTCCTTACCCATATAGAAGGCTTAAGAAAGGCTTTGCATCGTTGGCTCTGATGCTGTATCTAATGTTATAGAGTTGTTCTTTGTACAGTTATTGATCCAAAGACTGTGGAGCGCAAATGTGCTTGTCAGCTGTGTGATTAGAGGAAAAGCCTGGGAACAGTTCTAGTTAACACATTTTCTTGTTGACACATTTTTCAAGAGTTTTTTTCTGTTCCTCTCCACAGGCTGGCAGCACCAAATTTAATCGAGCTAAACTGCTAAACGTGGGATACTTAGAAGCTCTAAAAGAAGAGAACTGGGACTGTTTCATTTTCCATGATGTGGATCTGGTGCCAGAGAATGACTTCAATATTTACATGTGTGACAGACAACCAAAGCACCTTGTAGTTGGCCGGAACAGTACTGGATACAGGTAAGAAACCATGAAAAGAAGAAGGATCTGAAAGTGCCAGGTTTCTGATAATGTCCCTCTTCTTGTCAAGCTGTGTACTTGAGCGCTTCCTTCCATCTTAACCATGTTTCAGGTGGTAATGCTCCACCCCTCTGGAGCACTTTCTAACAGAAGATCTTCACACAGATATTTTTGATGTTGGCCCTGTGATCACCCATAAGAATGGTCATTCTGGTTTCCAGGGGTGTTGTGAGAGGAAAGCAACATAGCGCAGACCTTATGTCTAAGCTGGAAATTGGATTCTCTTGGTTCTATGGCTTGACAATATAATCTTAGGATTGTGCTAATAAAAATTGCCACTTACCTTTTGTTGTTGGAGAGGTAATTTCTGATATTGAGATCTGCACAAGCATGAGAATCTACCGAGCAATAGGGTTGTCATTTAATTAGCTGCCTGTACAGCATCTAATACAGCATTGTTCTGGTTTTAAATTGATCTCTTAAATGCTACTGTGATGTAAATAATTAAAAACTAAAGTCAAGTTCAGTTCACCTTTGAGGAAAAAAGGCTCCTGATCTTGGTGAATTTAATGACTAGAGTGGTTTCATTCATTGAATGGATTTCTTTCAAGATTCACCTCTTATGTTATGTCAGTCTAAATATTAATTAGAAGTGGGTTTTACAAAAGCTGATTGCAAGCGCTTTGAAGTAAAGATCTGCTTCACCTCTGGGTTTCCTTTACTAAATGCATGAGAAAGGAGAACTTGTACATTCTCTGTATGGAATAATACTCTCTTTCCAGTTGGACGTCAGTCACTAGTGGTGTATGTACCCTGAGGCCAATATGGGGAATGATACTGCTTAATATCTTCATCGTTGGTCTGGATGGTGGGGCAAAAAGTGCCCTCAGCAAGTTTGATGAAGATACAAAGCTTGGAGGGGTAGTCAGTACGCCACAGGCAACTCAAAAAGTTCAGCAAAGGGGAATGTGAAATCCTGCACCCAAGGAGGAGGAAGCACATGCTGGAAACTGTCTGGAAAGCAGCTTTGTGCCCACCAGTACCTCCTAGGTCCGTTTCTGCAAAGTTGAACATCAGCGAGCACTGTGTCCTTGTGGCAATGACAGCAGATAGTGCTGTGGGCTGTTAAGTAGGGGGGGGGGGGGAAATCATCTGCAGACTGTGGTGGCAGCTGTTGCCCTCTATTCAGCACTGGTGAGAAGATACTGAAGTGCTCTGACTAGCTCTGTGCTCCTCTATCCATAAAGATGTGGACTACAAGAGTGAGACCAGAGAAGGGCCATGAAAGGGGAACTGGAGCATCAGACAGTTAGAGAGACAGAGTTGGTGCTGTGGCAGCTCAAGAGAGATCCTGCCAGTGTATTTAAACATTTGGTGGTAGGTGGAGCCAGACTCCTCTTAACAAAAGGCAGGAGATGATGGATGCAAACTTGAAATACAGGAAATTTAATTTGAATGGAAGACAAAGCATTTTTACTTTGGAAGGTGGTCAGACACTGGAACCAGCCACCCAGAGTGGTTGTTGGCATCTCTGTTCTTGGAGATGCTCAAAACCCAGGTGGACAAGTTTCTCAGCAACTTACCCTGTAGGAAGCTGCTTCAGTGATGGGAGTAGAAGTCAGCCAGCCTGCGAGAAAAAGCCGTCTGTCTTTTTTTGTTTTTAACAGATTCTTGGTAAACCAGAAATAGTGCTAAGCACTGTTCCTTTGCCAGTGCTGCCACAGTTTGTTCATCTGTTTAGATTCATGTACATTTGGGAATCAAAGTGCAATTTGTAGCCACTTGCACAACTCCTCTGAGGCTGGCAGTGGCAATTTAGTACAAGTTGTCTTGTAAAGCTTATCTTAAGGGCCAAGAAAGTGGAGGGTGTCATTAAAAAAAGTGATTATTAAAGTGGTGTAATATAAACAGGGTATGTAATTACCTTTTTAAAGTAGATACAGTTTCCTGGACAAGGACGGTAGAAATTAAGACTTTAGAGTTGATCTCTGTGACATTTAGGTTGTAAAGCAACTTGTGCTGTACCTCACCTTGGAACTGCTCTTGCCTTGAGCTGAATTCTCGTAGCATGTGCTCTGTTTTCATTTAAAGGTTGTGAGATTGAGCTCTGAGGTAGTCAGTGGCTTGCTGTTGTTACTACAAAGAAGCAGCTCTTGTTCCATCTGCTATATTGCTTTGCTTTGTTCCTTTCCTACTTACCAGGGTCCTTGAGGAGCAGAGTCTTTTTGATTAGCAAGGGGAGGTGTATAAGGAAACTGTTAAGTAAGAAAGTTTCATTCGTTCAGTTGGAGAGCTCTTCTGACCTAAAGCGAATCATTATCTTTTTGTGAAAAGTGTGCATCATAGATTTGTGCACTGTGAACTCTGCAAAAGACAGGTCTAGATCAAGAGTTTTTATGTGTATGGTATTTTTATGGTATTTTCATTGTTGCTGTAACTCAACCTTTTAATTCTTCATTTTCTCTTCCTGTGTACTTCTAGGTTACGTTACCAGGGATATTTTGGAGGTGTAACAGCTCTAACAAGAGACCAGTTTTCCAAGGTGAATGGATTCTCTAACAACTATTGGGGTTGGGGTGGAGAAGATGACGACCTTCGAATCAGGTAAAAAGAAGGCTAGATGGAAATGGGTGTGAGAAGGGGAGGAGCTGGGTTCAAAAAATAAATAAAAACTGAGAGACTTCAGCCTAGCCTTCAAAGGTGAAATGCTACAGAATTCTTGAACTCCGAAACAGTATTGCTGTATGGATTTGGAGTAGTTCTGTGTGTATCTTCCTCTTCATAAAGATTAGGCAGATCTACAACCTGAGAAAATTGCTGGTATGTTTTTGCTCATTGATTTTGTTTTTTCTTTCAGCTCCAGAGCATTTTTATTCCACTTTGGAAATTGGCTGTAACCAAAATAAGATTTGAAGTCTGGAATAGTGTTTGCTTGAGATACAAATGTACCAAGATCCACTCCTTTTGCAAGAGAGTGGGAGTTCTTGGGTTTTGGCTTTTTTATTTTTTAAACTCGCTCATTGACTACCCTGACTTTATCTGAGCAGAGCTTAGTTTGTGGGTGGTATTGACTGCAGTTAAGACAGTGAATAATTTACATTTTAGTAAGACTGTGCATATATCCACGTACCTTTTGCTCTTACAAACTGTCAGGTTGCAACTTGGATATACTCTGTCATCCTCACACGTTTACCATTTTCAGTTGTTCAAATGCAGAACATTTTGGAGGTGTAAAAGTCACGCTCCTCGTGATGTTAAATAATTATACTGATGAAATCAAGTGTGTTTAAAGTTAGGAAGTTCCAATGAAAGTTTTTGTTACTTAAGCAGAACAGTCAGCTGTGTCACAAGAATCTAAGAGCTTTACTTGGTGACATAGATTTCTGTTCTTTCTCTGTAACAACTCCCTTCCCACCCCCTACTCTCTACCTAGAGACACCTACTTCTCTGTGACAGCTCAGAGGCTGGCTTTTTTAGTGGCAGGGGATGGTTAGTAACATCTTACTCCCTAGCTTCTTGAGTTAATGAGCAAACAAAGATGCTACTGGTATTCTTTCCAGTGTTTGTGTGCACGTTACAGAACTAGCTGTGCAGTAGATAGGTGGAGCTTGGAGGTGTTTGCAAGTGCTTGTAAACAGAAATGATGATTGCTTGTGCTAGCACCTGACAGTTTCCTGGATGTTGTGGTCTTTGATATGGAAACCAAATTCTATGACACTGTGCACTGCGTTGGTCTTAGCTCATGTCTTTCTTCCTGGGTCGATCTTAGACTGTGCTGGTTGCAGTGTTTGTAGTGGTAGTAAATGAGATGCTTCCTTTCCAAGCAGGTCGTAGTAGAGATCATTGCAGCCTACCTCTGCAAAAGCAGCAGATGGCAGCAGCCCCTGCAGTATTTTCAAGAACTTGGGCTGCAGTGCTGCTACTTTCTACTGATCAGTTTTTATGCTAAATGCTGTGCTTTCTTTCTAACTCCCTCCCTACAGTAAGCATTAGAAAGATTTTCACATCTGTTGTTTTTGATAATTTACTACTGCAGTTATTGGAAAGCTATAGGCCCTGCTTCTTCAGTCTTGGTTTCCTGCTGCTGTTCTCTCAGCTGCCAGTATGACTGGCAAAGACCTGGGCTATTCCTTAACTCCCTTTCTGGTGCTAACAGAGCAAAATTGTTGGGCTCCACAGATAACATTTAAGACCAAAAGTTCCAATCAAGTGCCTGATGGACTAAAATCTATGCATGCAAGTTAACATTTCTGGCCCCTGTTTTCATAAGAGATTATTCACATGAATAAGTTCAAAATTGCAAAGCTGTCTGCAAACCACAGGAAAACAAGCTCCTTTCCTCTTTGTAGTGGAGAACTATGTGTAGGGGCTTTATTACATTAGTTGAAACAAACTTGTTGCAAAACATGCAATGTTTGTACAGACCTAGGTTAATGCGTGGAAGTAAAACTAGACTGGACAATACTAAATTAAATGAATTCTGTTGTAAAACATGTATTTAAAGCAAACTCTACATGATCTCTGCTGTAATAGCTATGTGTTTGTCTTCAAAAGACAGGGGTATCTGTCACCCTTCTGAACCTGCTGTACAAAAACACAACTCTGTGAGCTCTATTTCTGCAGCAAAAGAGAGCATGGAAGACAATGACAATTAGTTGCCTACAGTCCTATAAGCTTGCTTCCATGGCACCTAACAGAGTTGAAGTCTCAGAATGTCATTTCTTAAGAGCTTGGCTTACACGTGGTATCTTGCATTTGGCACAACTGTTTCTTGCAGGGTTGAGATGCAGAAGATGCGAGTGATGAGACCATCTGCTGATGTAGCCAGGTACACTATGATCTTCCACAACCGTGACCATGGCAATGAGGAGAACAGAGAGAGGTAAGAGCTGTGGTCCATCTTACACTGTCGTGGTAGGAGCCAGGCAGCTGGTGGCTCAGGTCTTTGTTCTAGGTAAAATGGGAATCTTGTGATGCCACACACTGGGAAACATGACTGTGACACCACATGCTGGCAGCTCTTCTGTGCATGAGTTGCCTGTAGTTGAGGGGGTAATGTTCCTTAGAACCTTCTGAATCTATAGTCATGTGGCTATGACTTTTAGAATATCACTTCAGAATTTAATTGGCTTAAACCCCTCTTCCCTGTGCCGTGCTGAAAGACTGTTTCCTTCTGTCCATGCTGAGGATAAGAAAAGCATGGATTTACATTCCCAGCAGATACAAAATGGGCTATAGCTCTGTCTCTAAGATTATTGGACACAGGAGAGAGCTTAGAACTCCTCTTATGGAATTTGGTTTTGTGCTGCTCTAACAACTTTCTTCTCTGCTCTGTCCTCAGGATGAAGCTTCTGCGCCAGGTATCTAGAACATGGAAAACAGATGGGTTGAATTCCTGTTCCTATAGACTGCTGTCAGTGGAACATAACCCTTTATACATCAACATCACGGTAGATTTCAGCATGCAGCCAAAGACCTCAAAGGGGTGAGCACCACACCACAGTTTTAGGAAGTGGCAGCAGATATTGTTTGTGATTGGTGATACTGCAGATGACTTGCAGCACTCTGCACAAAGGAGTAATTCAGCAGCACAGAAGAAGGTTTTTCTGCATGGCATTGAAGTGGTCAGCAGAGAAGCTCATTTTCCTAGGACTGGAGAAGTGGAACTGACCCAGAGGCAGGTCCTGGTGTTCTTCTGTGCACTTTCTGCTGTGATGTTTGTAAGCTTCCCTGTTTGGGCTGGTCCAGTAGAAGGACTTAAGAAATATTTTTTTCAGGAGACTTAAAGCTATTCCTAAACTTCCAGTTTGAAGTAGGAATGTGACACTACCAGGACTTTAAAAGGAGGAGGCCAGTCTTTTCCCCTTAAAAGCACAAGAATTTTTTACCATCTATAAACTTGTTGAGAAAAGCTCATCTATTCCAGCCTGAAGAAAAACTGCTTTTGGGGTGGAAACAGCAATAATGAATATAGGGGAGAAATGCTAAAAATCTCTCAATAAAATATAATCTGCTTAATTCAAAAGACATCTGTCTTTCGTAAGCTCAGCTCACCATGTAGTAGGAGTACTCAAGTGTCGTACAGCAAAATGGAAGTCTCATTTAATTCTGCATTAGCCTGCAGGTTATACATTATTCTGTAGAAAGCTAGAAGGAAGTGCACAGACTAACGCTGTGAGATGGAGAAAAACTGCAGCTCCTCTTTGTTCTTTCATGGCTTAGGCCACGCTGTTAGCAGCAAGTGTATCTGTGCGCCCTACAAAGCTGTTGCTGATTCTTGTTTTTATAAGAGTGGTATGGATAGCTGTTCCAGTATGCTCAGGGATTTCTGCTAAAACACGGATTAGAAAAATTCCTTATTGCACCTGATCTGTCCTTTATCCATGCGTGTTGGATACACAGCCCCTGCAGGCTGCTGCAAAGCTGGGGTATAGAATTCCTTTATCTCTGGTTGACATGTACTACTTTAACTGTCGAGGAAAATGAAGCCTTTAATAGATTCTTGGGTATTAGAGTGATAGGTGCAGCTTTTCAGTGAACAGAGAACAGGAATTTGACTCTAGTATATACAAGTAACAAGGTAAAAAAAATCCTATCTTACACTTGCAGAATAGTTGGGGCTTGTAGGCAGTGCTACTGATTGACTGACATAGAGAGAGATGACAAAAAGGCCAAGATGTAAGGCAGACCATCAGCCTCACTGTCAGGTAAGTACAAATGCATTCTCACTAGGGTCACGGCTCTACTGTTGTCATATTTGACTTAATTTTTTCCTCTAGTATTTTATTTCTCAGAAGTGCTTTAATTGAATACAGATCAACCTTGAGAGATAATTAACATTTGAGCAATGGCTGAAATGGTAGATTAATTTCCATCTGCTGAGCATAGCTGACAGTCTGAGGCCTCTTTATAATGTGAATTACACATGACTACAGTAAGAACTCAGACACTCATTCATAACCTGGCCCGACAACCTGGAATTTAAGCTAAAGTTTCATCTAACTTCAGGGCAACTTTCTCCTTTATTAAAATCTTATTAAATACTCTAAAAAAATCTTAATCCAAACAAACACCTCAACTTTCTTGACACGAATTCACAAAGAATATTTACAGAACTGTAATGAGTTTCAACACCAAGCAAGTTCTCTCTCAAAATACAGCATTTCAGAGGACTGACAGAATGGCCTGAATCCCACTTACCCATTGAGTAAGCAGTAGAACAAAGCCATCCCATTATAGAACAAAGGTTCCAGAGAACTTGGGTCAACTTCCTGTCAAGAAAACAGCCTCTCTCCAGCCTGAGGGACGACAGGTAGATTTGGTTCAGTAGTTTTACAGTGTTTTTAAAGGACTCTTACAATAAGCCAGATCCTGTTTGTAGCTATCATGCCTCATTCCTGAAGCCTTTTCTTCAAAGTCTCCTATAATCCGAAGAAAAGTTCAATGTATGAAAGACAACAGGATTAGTCTCAGATGCTGCAGACTCTGCACCACAGCCAGAGGTAGAGGCTGAATACCCGTAACTGTGCTGTCACAGTGAATTCAAACTCCACTTTACTTTTCATTATCTTAAGAAAAGGGAGGAACATATCCAATGTCCACAGTAATGTTGGTATAAAGAGGACGCTTTGTTCTGGAAAGGAGCTTGAACTCTAAAGAGTTCATCCCATCATCCTTCCAAGTTTTTCCAGTGTTGTGATGGGAAGCAGGCCTGAAGAAAGGAGAACAGTTGCCATTAGAGAAAAGAACAAAAGTGATGATAACAACTGATGCTTTGAATAGAGGTAGCAGAAGAAATGGTATTCTAGAGGGCAAAGGTTTAGTAGCTGAAAGCTGTCAGCAAAGCCCCAAGAAAATCCTCTTCCTATAATTACAAACCAGAAGGGAGAGAATGCTTAACAGGGTTGGGTTGAACTTTTTGCTGAGTATTACAAACAAGGAGGACAGCATGGACTGGATCCTGATCTGAAAGGGAGACTGAGGGGGTGGTGACTGGATTCTGAAAAAACCCCCACCAAAACACCTGGTAGCAAGCAAAGAGACCTGGGAGCACAGTAGTGAGGCAAGAGTCATAAACACAGACTGCAATAAGTAGGTTTAAGACAGTTGTTATGGAAACCTCAGTTTAAGAGGAGGGAGGGAAATCTGTGCTGTCACTATGAGAAGCCTTCACACTTGCCCCAACACTCTTCCATTGCTTTTGTATAAAAGTGGGTCTCTGCTAAGGTCTGTCATGCACCTTAATCACCTCCTCAAGCTACAGTACCGCTCTCCACTATTTTAATGACATGTAAATCTGCACAAAGAGCCTCTTCAAACAGAAACCTAGTTTACAAGACAGACTGAAATGGCATTTTCCCTGATTAATTTGATGCTGAAGTTTGATACTTGCAAGCTGCCTGGCTAGCAAATATTCTTAACTTCACTAGGGAAAAAGTAGGAAACTAGAAGTGCATCTACCCTTCCAACACAGAGACAAGAGCAGCACAGCTCAAGTCAAGCTAACTGGGAGCTTTTTTCTTTAAATGGCAGCATTAAAACAGAAAAATAAGCAGCAGCGTGAGGTTTTCTTCCTGCCTTTCTTAAGGATGATGAGGTAACAGCCTGCCACAAGGAGCAGTCTCTGAGCTGCCCTCTCTGGTACAATTACCTTCTCCAAGGCTCTTCTGTCTCTCTGTTGTAGTCCATCACTTTGTAGCGTCCAAGGTGTGGTGGGGTCCGTACAATTCTCATGCCTGCTAACTGGATCCTTTAAAATGAAGAACAAAGCATGTACTTAGGTATATATAGATGTCATTGCCAGCTAACAACTGCACTTTGTATAACTTACTTTAAGCAATCAATTACTGATTGATGTCATTATGTTAGCTTACCAACAGAAACTGACAGTAATACTGTCAGACCTAGCAAGCCTTTGATTATCACAGAGAACCCCTCATATTCACAGGAATTTTCTTTGGAGAAGAATGAAATTGTGCTCAATTTAGGTTATCTAACTGGCATGTCTGCAGCATTTGATTGCTTTCTGTTGTGACCTGGTGCAACAGTAAGCTGTGCTGAAGCAGGAATGCTCTAAAGCTGGAAGAGGCTACGGAACTGAAAATATTTGTTTACCTAGAAATAGAAAATGATTTCAACATTTCATTGACAGTAATGACATACTAATATGTATTTCAGTTTTACACAAGGGACCTTGTTGCATTGGCATTTCACAAGATTTGCATCAGGTGGGTCTTACGGAGGAACAGAAAGAACACCATACACAAGCTTGACAGGACGTACTGAACCAACCCAAGGCTGAAGGCGACAATTTCCTGTCATCACATCATTACCAGTGACACGATGTGGTGTCACCACTATGAGCCAGAGTCAAAACAGCAACCCAGAGTGGTGATGGGTGAATTTGCCGTCAAAGACATGTAAGACACAGTCCTCAGCAGGCAAAGGTTCTTTTGGGATAGGAAAGGGGGTAATCTTCTCAGATTTCCTGGAACTAAGAGAAACCATCAGCTCTGACTGCTACATCAGAATACTGACTAAGCTGAAGGCTTGAGCTTCCAGAATCAGGCCAGAGAAGAATACCTTTTTCTTTTGCAACACAACAATGCCAGGCCCCATACCATTCAAAGACATTGTGCACATTGCCAATCTTGCCTGGACTACCCTATCACACCCACCACATAGTCCAGACTTGTCAACTTTTGACTTCCGTGTTTTGGTCAATGAAAAATGGGCTACCTGGGCAACATTTTCCTATAACAGCACCATAAGAACAAACACGAAAGAGTGCATCACCTCCCTTGTGCAGCACACAGGCTCTTGTTCTTCACTGGCAAAAAAAAAAATAAAAAAAATGCATAGCTAATAGTGGCGACTGTTGAAAAACAGTGTTTTATAGCTGAGAATTTTTCCTATCAAACAGCATTTCTGTGCTCTTTGTCACTGTTGTAGTTTGCAGGAAAATAAATAGGAGGCATTACTTTCAGAGCAACCTACGTATTATTTTAGCTAGCTAGCTAAGGCAGAAAAGGATTTCTGTGTTAACCTGATTTCAATTCCCAGAAGAATACTGCTGTTGAGAACTCTAGCAGCTTTTAAACCAGAACATTTCGTCATAACCGTAATGCTGTGCAAAACCAAAAAAACATAGGGCCTTTATTGTCAGTTTAGCTTTTTTAACTACCCTATTAGCTTGCCTCAGTGCAGGATGGTACACAGTGCAACTACAAAGGTGAATAAAGACACAGCTGTGATTTTGTACTTGAAGAATCTGCATTAGGCAAAGTACCTGAAACTAAACTCATTGTGTTCACTTCTGCAGCATGCTGCTGCTATAGTAACCAACATACAAGAAAAAAAAATACTGTCAGCTTGTGCTGTCACTCATACTAGTTCACAGACTTCTCCATCACTCAGCACTGAGGGCAGAAGTTGGAATGAAGAAACAGGCCACACAGGTTAAACAGCCATTAGTAACTGAACTCTGAGTATTAGTGACTAGGTAGCATTTGGAACAACCCGCGTGCCTAACGTAAATTCAGAACTGTGTGGGAATTAATAAATACTTCTTGATTTTCTTGTTTATCAAGTTTACAGATTCTCTTCCTTGGGGCTGTTAAAGTCAGTGGAGTCACAGCATGTCAACTACTGCTGGTTATAAGCCCTTGGAAACGCTCCAGTGTAAGTGCAGGCACAAGGATGCAAAGTCCCACATTGTCCCCCAGTATCTGAAGAAAGCTTTGTTCTCCCAGCACACAATGATTAGTCATAGATTCTGGGCATTTTCTGACAGCAATCATGCCCACTGCCAACAGCATCTGGATTACAGTGCTACTGCAAGCATGTTAAGGAACGGAGTCTTTTAGTTCCTCTCTTGCAGTAATGCTCTGTGTTTCACTAGGAAGCCTGGGTCTACTTTAAGCCTCTCTTGTGAATCAGTACCTTGTAGCGATGTCATCGGTTTCACCACCATCACCCCAGTATGTGTTCGGAAACCCATTCATCTTCATGTAGTGCTCTGGAGTCAAAGCAGATACACCTCCAAAAAAGGACTTATATGGAAGGCTAAAATAGCAGGGGAGGGAAAAAAAAAACAACCATCAGTCTGAGGGCTAATAACAGTTCTTCAGAAACAAGGAAATGTCAGCCAGGTCACAGATATTAATCTCATTCCTTACAGTTTTTCTACAGAGGCAGATGGATGCAAAGCAGTAAGTTTAGACATATTCCCAAAGTAAGTTTTAAGCCCAGAATTAGGAGATACTATTTACTGAAACCCAAGCCAGCAAAATCATGCAATTCCTATGTCCCTCTGAGCAAGTCCAAGTGAAGGTGGTTTGAAAATTAACATCTCCAATTAGTTCCAAACACCGATATTATACTATGTATAGAATCACAGAACTGCTCAGGTTGGCAAAGATCTTCAAGATCACCAAGTCCAACCACAACCTAACCGCACTACCCTAACTCTAACAACCCTACACTAAATCATGTCCCTGAGCATCACATCCAAACAGTTTTTGAACACATGCAGGGATGGTGACTCAACCACCTCCCAGAATCTTCCACACACACCAGTATCTGCCATCCCACGCTCTTTATTGTGGAAACAAAAACAGATCTGCCAGTTATTTCCAAGCTGAGCTAACAATGGAGCAGGGAAACTCGTGCATAGAATTGTTCAAGACTGCACGTTTAGGTCAGCAACTCCTCTCACTGGAGAAGCCTCTAGTGCTAAAACAAAATAATGAAAACTCACCTCTTGAAGGTTGGATCTTTCCCTGTCCACATTCATACTATCCATCTAGAAAGAGCAGGATATATAAATCCCAAAGCAAATGGAAGCACTTACTTGTACTGAAATTTATCCATGGCACTAGCCATATGTTTGGGATAGTATTCATCACAGACATAGAGATTATAATCGTTCTCAGGTACCAGGTCCACATCATGCAGAAGGAGGCAGTCCCAGTCTTCATCCTTCAGGGCTTCCCGGACACCAACGTTGAGTAACTTTGCTCGGTTAAACGTGCCATTCCCCACCTGGAAAATAAGATTTACGTTTCTCCACCGAAACAACAAACAGGAGAACTCAATTACAATGGATGTTAGAGCAAAAGCCTTACATAGGTGAATGACACTGGAGTGAATTAGTCTTGTCTGTGGATTTCATCCCCTAGATCCCTAGATTATCTGCTCTCTTCAAAATATTGTTTGCAATTGTAAATCAGTGATGTATCAGGTGCTGTTTATTGCTGGCATATGAAGAAGGCAGATTTTTAAGAGACCAGAACATTAAGTCCTCAAGTTGACACACATAAGCAACATAAGCACATCAACACTTCTGTCCTACTTACTAAAGCTTAAAAAGGAGAAAAAAAAAAAAGATCTCTGTCACAAACAAGCAGCTTCCTCCCTCCCAGTCAGCTATCAGTCTTAATCAGTGAACCCCAAACTTTCCCTCTCTCCACTATCTTTTGCAACATCAGCCCACCATCTAATACTAATGACTGTTTAACCTGTTTGCCACAGGCCATGCAGCGAGGCCAAGCCAGATGTTTTCACTTGATGTAGTCTAAAAATATTCAACTTCATCTTAACATTTAGTTTCAACAGTTTTGGTCAGCAGCTGTACTGACAAGCCACTGACAGATAACTCACATTCAACTCCTGAAGAGCTGAAAATACAAGTTACCGCTTAATGACAGCTTTATCCCTCCTGGGAGGAAAAAAAAACAAACACCCAACACAACAAATCAATAGCAGGACAATGATCTTGACAAGTGGTAAGATATTTCAATCAGTGGCAGCCATGGAGGTATGATGGCATGTAATTTAGCAGCTCGACCCAGGCATCAAATGGTACTTCCATTAGAAGATTCACATTTCTTGTTCAGAACCTAACCTTCATGTGGAAAACTCAGCCACAGCACCAGGCATATTCAATTTAGATTTACCTGCTGAATCAAGTAGATTCTATAGCTGAGCTGCTGGCGCTGCAAGAAAGGATGAATGTAGTAGAGAAGATGGTGAAGGTATTTCTCCTGGTTACTGTATGCTACAAGGATGGCTGACTTGTAGCGGGCCAAGCAGTGAGGTGGTCTGTACTGGCCTCCAGACTGAACAAGAGGATTTTTTTGGATGATCATTCTTTCAGTAGGGTGTACGTCAAAAGTGATGGTTAATGGACCAACTGTAAGGAGAGGAAGAGAAAAAAATATATATATAAGCAACATTAGGAATGTTTCTCAACTTGCATTTAAGAACACTGGACCAGCTCCACGTGGTTACTACAGAAGACACCAGATCTCCCCTAAGCCAAAATAGGTAATAACACAGATGTGCCCACGTGACAAATTCCATCTCTACCTGCCAGTCCCCCCCATCACAGCTCTGCACAGCGCTCCCAGGCCCAGCACCAGGCCAGCAGGCACTTGCCAGAAAGGCATCATAGAAACATTACAGCCAACACTGCACTGCAGGCTCACGTACTTTCCTTTTTCTTGGTACTGGCTCCGTAACACACAAACCTGTCTTCTGTGCATCCTTCAGTAAGCGTATCCACTGTGGGAGTACAGACAAAAACAAATTTAGATGACACTTTTTTTTGGCTACCCACATGGAAAATGTCTGTGAGGCTCTTTCAGATTCGATCCAAGGACCAAGATGTCCATAAGGATACTCAGCAGGTTGGGGGGAGACAGATTGAAGCCCAGATGAATACAAATGATTTGGGAAATACAAATGCTTTAGAAAAGTGTTAGTTTTATCCAAAAAGAAGTTCAAAGTTTAATCAGATGACACAAAGGCTGTATTTGCTGTATTATTTAATTATATACACAGTGCTAGGCAGGTAGCATTTTACTATCAAAGTTCTAGGAGCAACAGATAGTGGAGTTGAGGAAGCTCAGTATTTCATATTTGCAAGAATAGGCATGGGGCAGCAAAAGGAACTACGTATGACAGCAACTCTACTAAGTGGATCAGTTTTAAACACAAAACATCCAGTGTGTACAACAGTTTTTAACCTAATTAAAATAAAGGCATCTTATTCAGATGGGAAAAGCTTGAAAAGAAGAAAAGCAGTGCAAAGTATCAATCACGATTTTAACACAAGCCCTGCATTGTGACAATCTGAAAGTACAAAGACTGATTATTTTACTACCTCTTCTGGGTTCACAGAATCATAGAATAGCTTGGGTTGGAAGGGACCTCAAGGACCATGAATCTCCAACCCTCCTACCACACACAGGGCCACCAACCTCCCCATTTAATACCAGACCAGGTTGCCCAGGGCCCCATCCAACCTGGCCTTGAACACCTCCAGGGACGGGGCATCCACAACCTCTCTGGGCAGCCTGTTCCAGCACCTCACCACTCTCTCTGTAAAGAACTTCTGCCTGATATCCAGCCTAAACCTTCCCTCCTTAAACTTAAAACCATTTCCCCTTGTGCTGCCATCATCTACCCTTTCAAAGAATTGACACCCCTCCTGTTTGTGGGTTTGTGGGTTGTGAAAGGAGGACAAGAACTAGCAAAAATGTGACATTTGCACACTTATCAGTGGATCATAGAGGCTTTCCAGTCACTTTTCTCTAAGAAAATAAAGCGCAAATACAGAACAATATAATAATTTTAATAAAAATATATTAAAATATATTCTTCACACAAGCTAGGAAGAAACCTTCACCTAAACTACAACTAAAATCCAACAATGTTATCACCTCATATTATGGTTTTAAGAATGTCCAATAATTCTTTGCAGGTCACATTACCCAAGGACAAAATATTTTTGTACCAGAAGCCTGGGGGCTACTTTATTTATTTATTTTTGCTGTCATAAATGAGATTTTTTTTTTCCCCTCCTCCAAGCTCATAGTTAATCCTGTGGCTGTTTTGAAGTGAGCTTTCAGTATCTTCTAAGTCACACTCCCTCTGAAAAACTGAAATAAATGATCCTCTCATGAAACTCCTGATAACAAAGCCTGGGGGAAAGAGAATAAGTATTTAGGCTTGGTGTTGGTAGCTTTCACTTGAGCAGAGAAAGGCATGGGTTTGCCCCAAGTCTAATACATATTAAAGGAGGTAAGTCCAGGAGGTATTTCTTGCAGTCTATCTCACATTCAAAATCTCTAATACAAACAAACCTAACAAAGTACATAAATAAATAGGGTCTGTGTTCACTCACATCCTGTTTAACTGACACAAAGGAAGTGACATCCCTCCTGCAGTTGCTTGTTTCAGAAGAGCAGGAGGAAGGCTCAAGGATTACCTTTGGAGTAAGACTCAAACTGTCCGTACAAAACTGGGAAACACTTTGCTAGCACACAGAACCTGTATACATCTCATTTCTCATGGGCAAACTTAGAGGCAGCAGTAACAGCCTCTTCTTCTAGGAACGTACATAACAGCATTCCTCCAAGGTCTGTCAAAACAGCCACTGACCCCATCCCTTGAACAATTAAAAAAGAACTAGAAGACCAGCCCCTGTGAATCCCACTTTGTAGTTTGGCTTAAAAAAAAAAAAGAAAAAGAAAAAAAAAGACAATTTTGCCAACAAGATTTTGTGATTGCTGACTCTGAAGCATCACTTGTAAATCCTTCCTTCAGTACCTAAAACACAGGAGGGATTTGATGTTAATGATGTTACCCTAAATACATTAGGTTAAAAACTGGAATACACTGCTGTTGTACTTGCATATCTGAAACAGAAGAGAAGATCTGCAGAGAATTGTGCAGCAGGCCCACAAATCCAGGTTGTGTTTACAGTAAGGATTTTATGATGTTATTACCTACTTTTATACAGACCATTTCCCTCTCCATCTTTGAGAGCAGCACATTTCAGGCCAACGTTGTTTTAAGCCTGTATTTCACACTGCTTTTCAGATTTATGAACTCTCCTGATTAGCAGTTCTTTTAAGTTGTTCTAACTACAGCATCATTAACCACCAAGATGATGACAGCTGGAGCTTGCTGAAGGAATACTATCTGCAGACTGGATTCCATGTACAGATCACAGCTCCCAAGTTAACATAAGAAACTGAATTAATTCTTGTTTGTTCTCCCACAAAGCCATTTTTGTTTTCCCTAATACAATCCCAGCTCTTTGTATTAGAGTTAAGGTTCTGCAGCAGTAATCCTTAAATTCCAAAAATGACATCTGAATTTGGACATAAGGGACAGAAGTAACACGAGTTTCTGTTGTCTCCTTCCATACCCAGATATCCAACACATCAGGGTAATACCTACAGTTTTAAGGCTTTTCAAGGCATCACATTCTCCTGAGCTGCCTGGCTCCTCACCTCAAACAACTCAGCTCTGAAACTCATTCCCACATGCTAAGGAAGCACAGAAAAAGAATGGTTAAAGCTTGTGATGTATCCCAGACCTCTGTCTGCCCTACACCCCTTGGCTATAAACTCAATTCTGGCTCTCTGCTCTCCTTCCCATCCAGCTAACAAACAGCTGATGCACTGTAATCTGAGTAAATCCCAGATGTGGGCAGAGAAGCTGCAGGCTGGCCCAGACAGGGAAAAGTAAAAGATCTTGGGGAAAGGACAGAACAAAGAGAAAAAGGGGAGGGAAAAAAAAAAAAGCTCAACCATCTCAGCCATGTTAGAAACCACAGGATCCCCATTCAGACAAGGTACAAAATGCTGTGCAACCACAGTTAGGTGGACTGAGAAACAGTTCAACTGTGAGACACAGTGGAAAAATCTCTGCAAGACAAAAGGTTGATCTTCCAAAGGGTCAGCCAGGAGGCCTCCTCCGGAGCTACGCAGCTACCAACATATGGCCCACGAACGGAGGGCTGCATAGCTGTCTGCATCCAGGAATAAGAGAGAGGGACTTTCCCTCTCAGGGAAAGCTCTAAACCTGATACATTACATGTATTAAATATTCTTTTAACTCTTATTTCGTTTAAGCACTTTTCTGCTATTTGACTACCTTTCAAATGGGCAGTAGTTCAGAAAGAGTTAACAATGACTGTGTGCTCTTTTTTTTTTCCCCTTTTTTCTCCTAGAAAAGCATAATTTAAAAAGAGCATTGTATTTCTTGAATGATCTGAAGTATATCCTGGGAGTTTAATATCAAATAATTTAGGGATCAGATAACGAGAGGGTCAGACATAAAACTTCTTGTACTCTGTCAGAAGCTGCATTTTCCTGAAGCAGTATGAGCAGGCGGTATCAAACCCTCAGTAAGTTTGCAAATAACACCAAGTTGGGAGAAAGTGCCCATCTGCATGGAGATGGGAAGGCCCTACAGATGGACCTGAACATTGAGGCCCTGGACATGCTCCTGGAAAAGGGCAATGAAACTGTGAGGGGTCTGCAGCACAAGTCTTACGAAGAGCAGCTGAGGGAGCTGGGAGTGTTCAGCCTGGAAAAGAGGAGACTCAAGGGAGACCTCACTGCTCTCTAAAACTCCCTGAAAGGAGGCTATGGTGAGGTGGGGGTTGGCCTCTTCTCCAGCATAACTAGCAACAGGATGAGTGGGAACAGCCTCAAGTACCAGGGGATGTTCTGGTTAGATACCAGGAAAAATTTCCTCTCCAGAAGAGTGGTAAGATGCTGGCACAGGCTGCCCAGGGAGGTGGAGGAGTCAGCAGCTCTGAAGGTGTTCAAGAAATGTTTGCATGTTGTACGGAGGGATGTGGGTTCACAGGGCAACAGCAGTTGGACTAGATGATCTTGGAGGTCTTTTCCAACCTTGGCGATTCCATGACGGTTCTGGGAGAATCAACATTTTGACGTGACCAATCAGTTCCCTCCACAGTCTGGCTCCTGAGCTCTTTCTATCCCTGAAGAGTGTTTAATTAATAGGAAACTTCAGTGCACAGAATTAAGCCCCCTAATTCCCTGTCCATATTGTTAGCAGCTGCCTGTGACAGCGCACTTCCTGCCTGTGGTACTGAATATCAAGGGATCTATTAATTTTAAACAAATCCATTTCGTCTTGAACTACATTACTTCTAAAGACTTTCTTAGCTCAGAATAAACAGCTCTAATAATGGAGTTCAGTAAGAAAAAGTGAAACTGGCACAAGCTAAACAAACAGGAAGAGCAGCACAGATGGAAACCTCAGCAAAAGCACAGCAGCACAAAGTATATTACTACAGTCATATTGCACACACTGCTTCTCAAGTTAGGGGCCGCAAAAGGCTCAGCAAACACTACCGAGGGTTAAAAATGCAAGCCCAGTTCTTCCAAGGCAGGGAGATTTATGCTGTTAATTGTTATGCAGCTGCCCTGGAAATGGATTCAGGTAGTTAAGTAAAAGGCAGATGGAGCTTCAATCTGAGTCTACATTCAAAGAATTAGTTAAATGATCTACTGTACACATAAGTGAAGAAAGCACTGCACTTCGTAACAGCCCCAATCCAGAAACCATTTATGCTGCTTGGCATGCTTCCAGTTCCTTTAACATGTTTTGGAGTGGACACAGTGAATTATTACCAGCTCTGAATAGGAGACTGGAGTCTGCAGAATTGATTTGAAACCTTATTTAGTGAGTTTATGAAATTAGTATTAAGAGGCATCATTCTCTCTGATGTAGTGCTTCCAAGAGAGATCAGCTCCATAAGTGATGATAACCAATCAAGACATTTATGAAGTTTCATAGGATGTTAAGGGTGGAAAAAAAAAAAGTATTTAAGAAAGTATTTATATGTGTTCTATATGTGATGGGCACAGATGAAGTAAGGGCAAGCACCTTGCAGAGCAGCATGCATCTTTACAAGGAAAAAAAGAAAAGCACACACAAAAAAGATACCACTATCAAGAGGCTGGCATATAGGAATAAAAAAAAAAAAATAAAAGGAAACATCACCGAGTAGAAACTACACCAAAACATTTTTTTTTCCTTAATCTCAATCTGTAATCATGCTCTAAAATATTTAACAGCAACAATGCTTCATATTCTCCATTCTAACTTCTTAGTACAGCAGAACTCCCACAGTCCCTTTGCTTCACTATTTTTCTTTTACCTACTCATCCACACTGTTTGCTTCTGCCTCTAACTACGCTGTTTTCATGTTATTGCTGGAGTATGACATGCGGGCCAACTCCTCTCTTCTTAGCACTGCCAGGAATGGGGAGCAGAAAAGATCTTAATGTAGATTTTCTAGCTCTGACACCATCCATTACTTTTATGCAGTTTCACTCAGCATCAGCCTCCTCCGTGTACATCATCACTGCTCTTGCTTATCTGATTGTTGGCAGGCAAGCTGCACAGAATTACATCTACTTTCTAAAATTTAACAGCAAAGCTTACTCATTTGTTCAGAACAGCAGATTCTTGTCAGCAGTGGAAACAAGCAAGGTACAAGTCAATTTCTGCTGTTTCCCAGCAAAACTAGGCAGCCTGAGCCACAGAATCATAGCTTCCCACAAGAATTGATGGGCTCTGGTTAATGATGAACAAGAGGCTAGACTAGGACCATTACAACTGACACTTGTACAAAGAAACTGCTATTTTAGTAACGCTTAATAGAGCTGTTTCCAGGAGAAGTGCTGAAGCTTATACCAACCATTACCACACGTACCGCATTTCATTTAACTTCAGTAAGGGGCTGGAAGAAAACTCCCCAGAACAGGCAGCATAACGACCTCAAAAGGCTCAGCTGGAGGCGGCCGGCACAGCTCAATAAGCTAAGCAAGCAGCTCAGCACAGGAGGGAGCAGGGCCGCTGTCTTCCACAACACTTCTACCTGTGAGCTGAGGTCAGGCCGCTCTCGCTGCGTCCCATTTGCACAGAGCAATTTCCTAGAAGAGCAGCACGACTAAGGAGCGTGTATCGAGACTACTGATGTAAAAAAACTAGGCATAGAGAAACTTGTGCTGTATGGAAGGAGGGACCAGAGGAGCTTACGGCGCTGTATGTTCAGCAGTGGAGCGGACACAGCAACTACACGTGCACACACACACAGAACTCTTCCAGTTTGGGCTGCCTGAGTGGAAGGGGTTCGCTAACACCACCGTGTCACCGCCGCCAAGCTTGCTCTAACTTGGCACTTACTTCATTCAGGACGCGTTTTAGCGGCACGACGGCTGAATTATCGCCGCTCCAAGGAGCGGCCGCGACCCAGCTCCAAAGCGCGCCGTAAAAAATCACCGTAAAAAAAGCACAGAACGACCCCAGGCCGACGCAGTCACCGCGGGGAGCGGAGATGATGCGCTCTCGCACAGACCACGGTTTAAACGTCGGAAGCCCAAGAGGAGCCCAGAAGAGGAAAAGCCGGAGGCGGGACGAGCCCGAGGTCGCTACGTACCGGCGATGGGTGAGCGCGCCGAGCAGTAGGGCAGCGCCGCCCCGCCGCCAGCCGGGACCAGCAGGCTGAGGTTCGTATAGACGTCGTGGCTTTTGGAGTAATCCAAAACGCGCTGCGACTCCAAAAAGCCCCGGAACGCGCTCGAAGCTCCGCCTCGGTACAGGATGAGGATGAACACGGCTTGGAAAACGAGCAGGAACAGCAGGAAGCAGGGGTTCTCCACGCGGGACAGGGACATGGCTCTCGCTCCGGCTGGCCGCCGCCCGCCGGGGGCTACATGGCTGCGGCCGAGCACCTCCGACCGCTCCCGGCACCGACTTCGGAAGGCGGCGGCGCTCCCCTCCGTCAGCGCGGATCCGCCCCTTCCCGATTCCGCCGAGGGAAGGAGGAGCGGCTCGGCGGCTCGGCGCCCCGGCAGCGGCGCGGCCCCGCTCCCTCTGCCCACCCAACGAACGCCCCGAGGAAAGGGCGGGAAGATGCGGAGGCGGCGGCGCCGCGCGCACCCGTCGGTATACAGGGGGAGCCGGGCTCGCCCCCCTCCGTCCCAGCTGGGGATAAGGACGCGGACACCCTCACCCCGCGGTGGCCGCCCCTCACGGCCCGCTCGCTCCTTCCGCGGAGACTACAGCTCCCAGCACAGCGGGATGAGCGGGGCTGCCGCAGGGCACGCTGGGAGCTGTAGTCATCGCACTCAGGTGCTGGTCCGCCCCTTCCGCGCCCACCGCCCTGTGGTGCAGCCCCTGTCCCTCACCCCCAGCTGCCCTCCCCTGACACAGCTCCGTGCCGTTCCCTGTCGCTGTCACACAGGGCGGAGCTCAGCGCTGCCCCTCCGCTCCCCGTGAGGAGCTGCAGCAGCTGTACTACTTGTTTTCGTTACTTAAAACTTCCTTGGAGAAGTTCTTGCGATGGTAAATAAAGAAAACACACTGAGAAAAGGATTTGGTGGTGGTGAGGTGGGGGTCGGCCCCGTCTCCCAGGTACCAGCGATAGGATGAGATAGGATGGCCTCAGGTTGCACCAGGGTTGTGTTCAGGTCGGGTACTGAGGCGGTGGCACAGCTGCCCATGGAGGTGGTGAGGTCACTGTGCCTGGAGGTGCTCAAGAACCACGCAGATGTGGCACTGAGGGATACGGCTCAGTGGGCATGGTGGGGATGGGATGGTGGCTGGACCAGATCATCTTAGCGGACTTTTTTAACCATGATTCTACAGTTCTATGAGCTTGGGCAAGGCCTGTCTCCATCAATTTCTGAGGCAGAGAGAAGCAGGTCATTTTGGAACAGATCTGCACCGGCAGCTCTGCTAACTTTACTGGCAGTCAGGTGGTGTAAAAATTGCCACCTTGTGCCTTTCTGGGGCGCAAGAAGCATGTCAGATGGAAAAGCAACAGCTTGCCTCTAATCTTTAGTTCAGCCCATATTATATAACCAATGTATAGCTAGCCAAATCAGCTGTGTGTGGAGGGAGCCAAACAGCACCTAATTCTGTGCTGGCTGGGGATCTGAATCTTCACAAATGTCTCTTTCAAGATCCCTCAGAAACCAAACATGAGGATTATGATTCCTCTCATTCCCCTTCTCCCGTGGTCACCAAAATTGGTGAATCATAACCCACCACAAATCTACAAAGTGCAAACAACGGTGTGCAGGAGAGCTGAATGCAGATCAGAACTTCGTGGTGCCAGCAAAGCCAAGTCTCCTCAAGGTCACTCCACTCCTATTTTTTTCTCCTGACGTGAAAGGCTGGGAGAGATTTGAATTAAAAATGAATTGGGTTGCTTAAATGAAAAAAATAACTGTCTCCACTGAAGCATGGAGGATAGTTGGCAGGCATTTTAGCAACCCCTGTGCACAGATGTATTGAGGGCAGTGATGGAGGAAAACAATGTGGGACTGGATCTGTAAGGCACAGGAACAGGGCTGTCTTGACAGCCAAAGGTCTACCTTTCTCATTTTCACATGTCCACCCGAGAAATTAAATGAACACATAGGGAAAAAAAGGCAAATACCATCTTCAGCAGAGCTTGAAATTAAGTTTGTGCAGGAGCCTCTGGATGTCCCAGGGGAGGGGCGCTTCCCCTCCCTTCAAGTGTAATTTTACCTCCAATCAGCCCCAAATGTGATGAGAGACAGAGAAGTCCTTCACCATTTAATACAATTCATTCTCTCTTGCTCTTTCCCCTCCTTCTGTCTCTGTTATGCCCTAGGACCTGCATCACTTCCTTGTTGAAAATGCAGCAGAGTGGCTGGCAAGCTTAGCTTTGAAAACGTGAGGCCCCAGGCGGGGAAGAACAGCGTGCTGGGGTGACACCAAGCAGGGTGCTTGGGCAGTGCCAGAGTCAGTGTGTCCTGCCCACTGCTCTGCCTGACCCCCAGGGTTTTTAATCAAGGAAATAGGAAAGCAGCATTACACTTAGTAAAGGCCTTATTGCAGAGGATTTCAGCCACAAGCAGTGCCACTCCTCTTTTTGTGGGGGTGGCAGTTTTTTCTGGTAGGCTGAACTTTTCAGATGCCTCTGGCCACTGCAGTTGTTTCTCAGACTTTCAGAGAAGAGAAGGGAAAACCAGGAGACTGGAGCAGTTTCCCTGTCTGGTCCCATTGGACTGACACACAGCGCCTGCAAGACATTCTTCCCAATGAATTGCACCCTACGGGGACTGGCACAAGGAACTGAAGCAATGTGCAGTTGGTTAAGGTGTCCAGACCTTGTAGTGCCATAGCTTGCCTTTCTTCACCCTGCTGGTGCTGCTCCTGCACATCTCTAGGAGTTGCAGTGGGCTGCAGTGCACAGGACCACCTTCACCTCCTTTATGTAGTCATCAGTCTCAGGGACATGAAATGGCTTTGCTTGAATTTCTCTTGTAGCATCTGGGTCAGGTGAAGACTGAAGGGAGTACTTTTGGAATGAGAAGAACTGCAATGGACACATTGTCCATTATAGAGTGCACTGTGTTTCCCTGGAAAAGAAGCAAACCCTTATGTTGCAAGACAGAAAACGGTGCAATATTCACATCATATTTAATAACGCTCTTGTACCATTCAATATAAATAAATAACCATTAAAAATTACTTCCTTGACATTCTCCTTCCTCTTTGAATAGTATTTTCTGCAACAGGAAATGTTAGGAATATTCATTGGTTGGTGAACTGGATGGATTTCAAAGAACATGAATATCAGATACTAATATGCTAGTAAAAAAACAGATGCTGGGATGCCTGCTTTTTAAAGACTTCACACTTGACGTGCAGCATCCCTCCTTTATTATATCCCTTGTTCACTTTCCTCAAAGCTTGTAACTTCTGCTGAGCTCTGCTAGCAAAGAGCCCTCTGAACTTGTGTCATCTGTCCTCACCTACCCTTTGCTGCTGCACCCTGCCTGGCAGCAGTCCTCACTGTCCTTAGTCTGCACTACAGGGTATTTGTAAAAAGAGTATTTGTGCTGGAGTGTTCAGAACATCTGTTAGCCTGAAACAACAGCTGTGTGCAGCCACACAGTCCATACAAGGTCTCAGTCCTATACAATTTAGCATCTGGCAGAATTTCCTGATTCACAGAATCCCTCCTCCATAGGGTCAGGCTGATGTGAGACTGGTGTGACAGGGCTGGTCTTGTGAGCAGCTCAGAGCAGAACTGAGTGACGGTGTGCTCCTATCACTGCAATCTGGGGCCCCAAGGGGAAAAATAGAAACAATGATTTTGCTTTTTTATAGGGATGCAGAGAGACATCACCTCTAAAAGCACATATGCATGTGGGGATGTCCTTTGCGATGGGAGCGTATCCTTGCTACAAACATCCACGTGTAGCATCAAAATCCCAAGTAGGATAGGCTTGATACCGAAGGCCAGGGAATTAATTACCATATCCCCTCCTTTTCATACGGGCAGAATCCCTACCCATCTGGGAGGAGAAAATGGAAGATCATAAATAGATCCCTTTATTCTCTTGCTCTTTGCTCACAGACTAAAACCACAAAGAAGGGGACAGTCTTCTATCAATGGTGAGTGGGATCATTGAGCCAGTCTTCCTGCCCAATGGCAGGGATGGGTCAGCAACACCCACTAGTGTGCAAGGCCCATTACCTCATGCAGAGAGGCCAGGGCACGAAGCTCTGACAAACGAAGAATGAAAAGTGCTTGGCAGGAGCCAGGCTTCCTCCATGCTACCCAGGTCACACATGCCAGACACTTGCTGCGTAAAGACCTTTCTGGGGTCACAAGAAGGCACAGTTTTTATGGCCCATTCAGTACTACTTCAGTGCTGAGACAGCTTGCAGGGAGGCCAGGCCACACTGAGCACAGCCACCCTCTCTCTGCTCTCTGTCTACTTCTTGTTTCCTCACGCCTTCCTCCCCAGCGGGATGCATCTCACTCCCTTTGCCCCCTCATGCACTCTAATCTCACTCCCACAGCAGGATGTCTGCATGCTAGTTCCCCACTAAGGAAACACAGATCAACAATCAGATATCCTTCCAAGAGCCCTCCTTCATGGATGCCTCCCAAGATCCCATGGGGACTATCTACTTGATTGAGGCACTCCTTCGCACATGTTTTTACCTCACCATGATTGCTCAGGAGCCAGAAACTTAGTGCCACCCACGTCTCTTGCATAAAGGAATAACAGTTCCCTTTGCTGTACTTCCCTCCTTGCTGTGTTTCTGATTATTTTTGCCAGCTTAGGATGCCATTGTAAAGAAACCCCAGACAGCAAGAAGCATAAAGACATTCAGAAGTGAATGCCAAGCTCTGCTATTCTGTGAGCGTCTGGGGTGAGAGGGGAATTGTTCTTTCCTCATGAGTATGTCAGATGACCTAAGTTAAAAAACAAAGTGAAACAAAGAACAGGCAGAAAAGATTGCAGTATAAATAAATCAACAAATAAATGCATCCTGCCAGCCCAGAGTTTCTTGAGCAGGGGGCGGTTTGATTGCTCATGATTTTTCTCAGTCTATCAAATCCTTTATGCATTTTGAATGCTTGAAGCCTTGCTCCTCACGGTCTGAGCGAAGATGGTTGGTAAGGTGTGCTCAGAGAGGTTTCTGGGTCAGTCAGGAAATCTTCCTGCAAAATGTCAGAGAGACATTTCTCCCCATGCACACACGGTACAAGCGCTTGTGCTTTTAACCCAGTGCATCCTTCCTTTGGTCCTCATTTGCCACCTGCTTGTCTGTAGGCTGCCTTTACTCAGGTTGTCCTTTTTTATCAAGGGAAAGGAAAACCGTTCCAGATAAGGCTGTCTTTTCTCCCTGTTCACAGGGCCAAACGTGCTATCAGAATTCAACTGGAAACTTGACAAGTGAAATAGCAAATGTTGACATCTGTGTGCTCAAGATGCATTTCCCGATGATGATCCCTTTTCTACATTTCTCAGTGTTCACACAGGAGACAAGTGCAAGCTCAGCATTCTTTTCTTAAGCACTTCTCACCCACCTCCACTCCCAGAAAGGTGCCTTCCTCCCTGGAAGTTTAGAGAACAACTCTGTATTCATGAATTGAGGCTACTAAAGTGCCTAACGGTGCTGCAGCAGGAACAAAATTTTCAGGTCCACTCATCTCTGCCCCTGCTTGCTGCTCCCGCACTGGGACATGGAGACATGGCCTCTGAGGTGCAGTACCTGCCAGGTCACCTTGAGTGGGAAACGAACTTCATCCAGAGGGCACCGGACTGGGAACCAGGACAGCATCTTCCAACACAACCTGCAGTTAGGGCAGTTCAAGTTCTCTGCTGAGGCACTTCTGAACTCCTAAACCCAAAATGAGGGCTTCCAGCACAGCTGTTTCCCCCGTACAAAAAGCTGATCCATGCGTGTATCTGAGGGAGAGCCTCTCTCAGGCTAGCTTTGCTTTCAAGCTGTTCTCACTGAGAGCATAGCTCAGACTGACAGATTCACATCTGTGCTTTTGCAACAACTCCTGTCCTCGAACCACAGCAGCTCACAGCTGCTGTCCCAAAGCTCAGGCTTCACAGTATGCCAAGAGGGATCTTCAGAGGCACCTGCATCCGTTGTGGATTTCAGCCTCTGTGCTGGCACGGCAGGGAATGGAGATCACATCTAAGACGTTTCCTGTTTCATGAATGGTTAAAAGCACAGTGCCCACAAGGGAAGGGAGGCACACCTCTCAGCCAGGGAATGGGAGCCAGTGCACAGAGTCAAAGTGGAGAGCTGTATGACCACAGGGAGCGTATCCACTCTGTTCCTGCTCATTGCCTCCTTCTGGGCAGCAGGAACTGATTGACGTGTGTGGCTACATTTGGGGGCATTTAGCATCCTCCAGTGGTAGAACAGGCAGGGTGCACAGTTGCTGTGGCTGCCAGCAAGCTTCAGAACAATCACTGCCCGCTGCCTCTGTTAAAACAAACACAAGGTAAGGTAAGAAAGAGATAGAAACATCAACATGTCCAGTAGATCAGGGCAAGAGAGCTGTTTCAAGGAGAGTCATCCCGTGGCTCAGGTATACACCAGGCAGCATCACTAACCAGGTTTCTCAACCTTACAGCTGCAGACTGGGGATACGGCCAAAATGCTGTTTGTTCTGTTTGCACTATAGAGTCCTAGCAGGGATGTTCTATTTATTAATTAGTAAAAGGTTTTGAAGGTTTTTTTTTTTTTTCCCAGTAAAATCATTATCTAAACCTCTTTTTTTTTTTTTTTTTCTTTTTTGTTTATTTCTAAAGAAAGATTTGAAGAACCCTGTTCAATCTGTCTAGAGGCTCTGAAATGGAGGTGAGTTTCTTTCCCTATTTCCAAGAACCTCAAGGCAGCAGGAGTCCTAAGTGAGCTCATCTCTCTCTGATAGCTGTAAACACATGGTAGCAAAAAGAACAAGTTTTATAACACCAGGCTTGAATGATAGTTTTCAGGGCTTTAGCAAAGAAAAGATAGAGAGTAAAATTAATCCCCACCTCCTGCTCTCAGAAGCCACAGTCTGTTTTTCTAAGGAGTCTAGTTTTAAAACAGTTTGCAAAGACATATACTGGGAGAGGTTTTAGATCTCACCCAAGACCCTCAATCCCAACACTCTCAATCCCAGATTGGCCCTAATGGTTCTCAGGGTAGAAAACTCAGAACTCTAGTGTAAGGAAAAAAAATTCTTTTTTAAAAAACATTCAGCATTCCTTTTTCATTCTGTTCTCATGAAAAGGCAAACTGCCACATGACTTATTTTCCCCTCTCTGTAGATCTGCTCTGATGGAGTATTCTCCCCATGACTCACAAATACTGCTGTGGTTCAGCTAGACACAGCCAAGGGCGGTGGGAATGCTGGCAGAGAAGAAAGCAGGCTCCAGCTGGGACAAAATAACCACTATTTATGCAGTACCTGCTGAAGCCTGATCTTTGCAGTTTACATAATCAGCAGATCCCTTCACAATGCATCTGTGGCAACCCAGAGAGCAGGAACACGTGCCACGAAACAATGTATGTGGTCTAATTGGTGATTAATAGAGCACCAAAACCCACAAGCACCAAAGCCTGACTCATGTCCGCAGGCGCTGAAAGGGAAAGGGGTTTCTGAAGGGTCTAGGACTCACCTGGCCTGATCTGATCCTCAATGAGGACAAGCTCCTAGGAGAAAAAGACAGAAACATTCTCCCCATTGCATCTAGCAACAGAACATTCTCAGGGGATGAATTATACCTCTCTTCTCAGCACTAGCTCATCTAGATTGCCTCTGTCAGGCTTCTGAAGCTCAGCAGCCTCAATAGTAAGAGCCTCCAAAAGTCAGTATAACTGTCAGCAGAGGTGTCAATTTAAAATTTCACAGGGGATGTGGGTGTGGAAGCTGATGATTTTGCTTGACTGCTCTCAGCTGCATCCACTAAGCTTCTCAAGGCAGCACATTAAATTTGGAGGTGTCTCCTGAAGTGGATGCTTCCTGTTCACTTGGGTCAAAGCAGCTGCCTTACAAGATGAATGATGGTGCAGGAAGGGTTGTGGGCATGTTATCTGCTAATGCAACTGGAAAAGCTCTTTTAAAGTATACAGACCTGACTGAGCATAGATTCTGGCTTGAAGATACAGGAGAGAATGGCTCTGGAAAAGGGTGCTGGTAAATGAGTGGTAGTGTCTTGATCTCCCAGACCAGTTGGTTCCCTTTCCCACAACAAATGATCTCCAGAGAGCCATTCTCATGAGCATCTAGAGTAGGTGCTTGGCATTTTTTATGGAGGATGGCTGAGTGTTTGGCCATGGAGATGGGGTGAGGATGAAAGAGAGATACATAAACGCTGTATTCATTAAAACATCATATCTACTCTCTGCATCTGTTATGAAGCAGTTGCCCCCTCCTCTAGCGATTAGGCAAGTAGCCTCATCTGTCTGAGTGTTGTTAATCCTGCTCATCCTTTACAGAGTTAACTGGAGTCCTTATGAGCTGAACTTGGACAATTGCAGCTTCAGTCTACAGCAGACCCAGCATGGCTGGATCTGTAATATGAACCCATTACTGGTAATGGATCGCGCAGAAGTAAGGTTAAGAGAGGTGCTGCTGCCTAAGCATAGGTCTAGCATGATTTTACGTTTGCTAGGATATTTGAGATTTTTATGAAAAACTAGCAGATATGATAGAGTTTGTGCCCTACAGGAAGGTCAGGTAGGATGCCCCAGGGTCCTTGGGTGGCACCAGGTTCTGAATTTAGGCAGCTGACTCCTATGTCTGCTGTCAGCTGCTGGATGCACCGTCCTGCGATTGCTTTGCCCCTTGTATGGCTGTCACTTGGAAGATGATGGAATAATATGAAATGCTGTATGCAGCTACAAACAATGCACACACCAGATGAGTGCAGAAATTGAAACATGCACAATTGTCCATATAAAAGCAGTCAGTTTTGCCCCCCCAGTACAGCTCAGTTGAATATTGGGGTCAGGACTGAAAGCAGTCGTAGAATATCTTCCAACATAGGAGTAAATCATTCAGCGTCCTCTATCTGGCTACAAGTGGAAATCATTACAGAAAGAGCTTAGTCCTCCTAAGCTGGCAACTTTTATTCTTTTGGAACATTTGGGGTAGGAATCTGCCAACAGCAGACATTAAGATCAGAAAGCATGACAGCTGACAGAGGAGGTCATGGCTCCTCAGAAGCCTGTCCATCATCACTTTCTAAGAACACATCACTGAACTCTTACATATAACTCTTACCCTATGGGGGGTATTATTCCTATATTCCTATTATATATATATTCCTATCCTATGGAGGATGCTATAATCCCTCCTCCTGCTCCTGTACTTTGCTCTAAGGACTATGTAGGCAATTTCAGTGCCTTCACTGTTTTCCCTCATCAGCGGATGTATTCCTAGTTCTGGTAATGCTGATAATGAGTTCCTCAGATCATGACAATCTGCACAGGTTCCTGTTTTGAGATGGTCTCAGTGTCTCACCAACCCTTCCATGCAGCATCCACACAATGATAGTTCATGTGAGATAGAAGCTGAATGCGGATAGATGGAGTGCTGCAAAGGTGGTGAGGCTGGTGGGGCGGGCAATGATCTCTTTCCACTCATTGCAAATAATTTCCCACGAAAGGAAGTTTGAACCTGTCAGAAATTGGGGAGCAAAGAATGTGGCCTACCATTGCTGAGGTAAACCATGAGATTCTTCTGTTGTTTTTCTCTCTGCCTGTATGCAAGCAAAGCTTCCACGGAGACTGCATTTGAGGCTTAAATGCACACAGAATGCAGACAGACAATAAAGATGATGATCCACTTCTTGTGCAAAGGTTGACATGATAAGGGAGATATCAAGGCTACCATATATGCAGTCTTGAAAGAAATAATAACAAAAATAAAGACACATGTACAGACTATTTGCCTTGCCAAAAGCAATAAAGACAAGGGTACTCACACTGGGGAGCTGTCTCTCTGCTTACACCTCCACCCTGGGGTCTGTAAATCCACGCTTGCCTTCATTAACCAGAGTTGGCCTCTCAGTTCTTGTGTGCCAGACCAACACCTAAAAAGAACCAAAAATTGTTCAGGGCTCAGATGTGTGAGAACAGGGATCAAGACAGGGTCTGGGGGAGGCTTTACAAGTGTATGAAACACTGACAGGTAATTGAGAGCACTTTGGATCAAAATCCCAGTCAACCTTCTCCTGGGTCTTCTAGGCATGAATTGCATGGAAGAAGCTCTTTATTAGAGTGCATGGTACTAGCTGTTCCTCAGCATTCCCTGAGCATTCCCATCTGCATAGCATTTGGCAGGCCATGCCTGTCTGGCACGGTTTGGAGCTGAGGTGTGCTGGCACAGAGCAGCCACAGGGAAAGATGAATAGGGCATGGCAGGAGGCCATGAGCGCCGCCAGGATTTAGAAAGGGAGATATATTTTCCAGGTCTCTTGTTCTGCTCACCTTTGTGCAGTTGGCTGCTTTGGGCTCCAGCCCATCCATAGTCACTAAATCCTTCAGCAGACTGGTTTCCTGGTAGCCTCCTTTAACTCCCTCTAGCTTGAAACTGGCTTGAGGCTTCTCCAAGATCAGCTTGATGCTAATAGCAAATCCAGCCATGTCAATAGCAAAGGGCCGATTAGGGTCAAAGACGGTTTTCCATCCCACCACCTTCCCAGCTGGGCTCAATTTTGGGGATTCGTACCGCAGCCCCCCAACAAATGCCACCGGCCAGACTGACACCCTCCTTGTGTAGCGCATCTGTGTGACAGAAGGAAACAGTGCTGTGAGAATGCAATTCCACGATGCTCTTCCCAGCCCATTAGTATGACATCCTCTGTTTTCTTTGGCATCTGTCCTTCCTTGTTGACTTAGTCTGCAATTGCATAGCTCTAGGCAGCACAGGCTTCATGAAAGTGGCTCTGAGCAATCCGATCTGCTCATTGCAAGGAGTTGGACTAAATGACCTTTAAAGGTCCATCCAACTCAAATGACTCTATGATTCTGTAAGAGGGAAAACCTATGGTTTTCTGGTTTCATCTGAACTTTTATCATTTTTTCTAAATAACTGCACTCACTCCACCCTCATTCAAGTAATCTCCCTCTCTGACTGATGCACCTTTGTCCTCCTTTACTGCAGCTTTCCCTCACCCTTACTCTTCCACCCACAGCTACTTCTTAGAAGAGCAACTGAAATTACTGAAATTGCCATAAAAAGGACTTGAAAATAAATAAAAAAGGATGAGCTTAGTAGCCTCCTATAAAATTCTGAAAACTGGAAATGTGTTCTGAGGCATAACATGGTATTTTGACTGGCGTAGAACAGGCTGGCTTAATTTGGTGACAAGGGAGTTTACTGAATAATCATTTTTGCAAGTTTGTGATAGACTTGGCATCTCACAAAAGCCAGATTTCCAACAAAAGTCTGGGCAAGCTCCTATGATCCCAGGGGCACAGCTCTGCTGTGACGGCTGGAACTCAGGAGGACAGGAAAGGACAAAAAGTCTATTAGAAAGTCAGTAAACTGTGCTAGTACCCCCTACTCATCACACTCCTACCAGAGCACAGATTTATGCTTTGCCAGAAGTTTATCATTAGTGCTTATTTAAATCAAGTCAGCTCCCCCTGAGGAGAGGTATTTGGGGTTATATATTCTGGGGTATATATACTCTGATCTCTATGGAAACAAACCTGGCAAAAGGAGGCTGCAGTTGGAACAATGTTATGTGAGCAGCTACTCACATCTGCAGCCTCCACCATGGCAGATGTACTCTTTGCTCTTTCAGCCCTCCAGAGGGTGGCTACTGGGTCAGCATAACCGTGGGTTTGTAGGCTTGTATCTGCCCTATACCCAGCTCCCACAGACTGCCAGGATAGAAGGGCTCCAGGCAGCTTGCCATAGCTCATACCTCCCAGTTAATGACCAAAGTCCACATGGTAGCCCTGTCTTAAAGGTCTTAAAGGCCTACAATCTACAGGTAGCTCCTGTCCTTAAGAGGCTTTTGCATTTGTATTCTGTTTTTCTGCGCCATGTAATTTTATGGCTCTTACCTCTTCAAACAGCTCCAGGCTATAAGTGTTATCATCATCAGCAAAATACACTACCCCTTCTGGCGGTGCTGTGTTGCTGAAGCTGTCCCTCAGCCAGTGAAGCCCCAGGTTCCTCTGCAGTGTCCCCCGTGGGGTGTGGGATGGAATCCAGGACAGCCCCAGCTTCAGGCTCTTGGGCGTTTCCACATTGAGGTGGGTGAAATTGAGGCCTGCCTTCTCCAGCAGGTTGGACACTAGGTTGGTCCTTCGGGGTGAGTCCTCCACCACCACCCAGTGCAGGTTCTGTACATGCAAGAAGGTGTTGGCCAGCCGGGTCAGCTCAGCTTTTTGCACTGGCCGAGTGTAAGTAGGGGTGATAACGAATATGGTTGGCAGGGTATCTGACCATGGGGGAGGCCTGGAGTACACATAATTCTGGATGACTTTAGGCATCACCCCTATGCTCTGCTGCTGGCGAATGCATGATGGGAAGCCTTCTTCTCTCAGTGCAGATGTACCATTGAGGAGAGCTTTAGAGGTCACGTTCTCATCTGTGTCTTCTGAGACAAAGGAAGGAAGGAAGAAGAAGGACATTAGAGAACTGAGCACTGCAGAGCTGCCTCCTCTCCAGGGGATGCTGAGGACTTATCTTTCTGAATTCAGTGCTCAGCACATCAGCTTTCTCTCTCTAAAGCTAGGCTAAGGAGCATGTTTAACATACTCTTAGGAAAAAATCGGGTGTGTACTGCAGGCAAGTTTGGTCCCACGAGAGTGAGTCTTCTATAGAGGGCTCACGCCAATGATCATCACAACCACAAGCACATTGACAGCAGAGCTCTTGCACTTACTTCTCAGAAGGCTGAGGTAGCGGGTGGTTGGGTACTGGTGCCACAAGGTTAGGAGAAGAGCCCATGGCAAGACAATCAGGAGCGTAGTAAGAAGGTTTCGTCTCCTCAGCATGCTGTAGAGAGCTTCCAATACCCAGGCATCTCTCTACCTTTCAGAACAGAGGAAAGAGTAAGAACTCTGAATTATCAGTAATAAAAAAAACCACTAGGAGAGTTAAGTCTACAGGCCAAATAGCAGACAATGTTTGCTTGGAGGGAAGCACGATAAATGCTGGGTTCTGATCCAGCAGAGTATTCATCTAAGTTTAGGTTCACAAAGAGCCCCATTAAAGTTACAGGCCTAAACCATCATCCAGTTGCCCTGGCCAATTCCTGTGCTACTGAACAGTAGTTATTGATCTGTTTATGTTGCTGTAAAGCACCTCCTGCAGCCCCACAATGAACCCACTGTCCTTGACTTAGAGTTCACCTTGCAGAATCTGAGACCAGAAAGGACTGTTACTTGCTCCCTTTCCAGGGGGATATTCATTCCTGACCTTAGAGGTGAGTATTTAATATGCTTGTCTTGTAGGCTTTTTAAAAGCTACGTGCAAGACTTGCATTCCTGCATAAGCAAGTGGGCAAAACCAGAAAATGTCAAGATGCCCAGCATCTCCTTCAGACCTGCAGTTTTATTTCATCCTCCTCATACAAATGCATTGCTACAATCAGGGATGCACATTACTGCATGTCAAGTTTTGCCTCAGTCATTTCACAGTGCTGGTGATGCTTGTTGCAAGTTTAATTATTCCATGTCCCTTTCTACCCCTGGTTTGCTATATTTGGTCACTACAGAATTTAGTTTAAATTACAGACTTCAGAATAATTTCTTTCTTAGTATTTCTGTAATGCACGTGACTAAGAGATCTGGGGAATCGAAACGGTTAACTTTTGTTTTCAAAGCTACTTCTATACAGTGAGAAAAACTAAAGGAAAATAAAGAGAAATTAAGGACAAAACTATCAGGAATAAGTAACAGGAGGTGGCTTATTTATAGATGTCCCAAGTTATAGTAGCCCCGTGCTTGATTGTTCACAGCTGTTGAGCACTTTCTGTTCCCACTAAGTCAATAAGACTAATAAGAAGTCAGTCTGCCTGGAAATGAGATCTGTGGCTGCTTGAGGTAGGCATGCCTTCAACAAAATACCCAACATTAATGATTAGTTCGAAAAATACAGACTGAAGTACTTCTGCAAGCTATTTGTTCAGGGACATAACTCAGTATTGTGTAAAGTCAGGAGGTGATGAGGGCCCAGTTCTGGCTCTCCTGTTTACAAGAGCCTTAACAGCTTGCGTATGGTCATAAGAGCATGAGATCCCAGAGATGATTTCTGGAAGGCCAGCATCAAATGTGCTCACTTAGTGCATACGATGCCTTCTGTATGGCTCTGGCACAGCCAGGAAGGAACATTCTCCTCCAACTTCTAGCTTCTGCTTCAGTCTCTCTATCAGTACGAAATCTCCCACACACCAGAAACCAAAGCAGTGTTTCAGAAAGAGGGATCCACTTCTACTGCTGCAAAACAGTGGAAGAACTGAACAGCACAGAGCTGCCATCCGAAGACTTTTTGTTTTCTCTCTAAGCAGGTTGCCTGATGTTTGATTGAGATATGCTATTGCTAGATTTTCTTCCTCTCTCCTTGGTAACATCTGTAATCATTTTCCTCTAGGACTTCTTTCTAATGGCAAATACTCCTCCTGGTGGACTTTCTCCCTGTCACAGCGATGCTCACTAAGAGGCTGAAGGGAGTATAAAATTTCCATTTGTCTCCTGCAGAGACATTTCTTTTGAGAAACTGCAGCTGCACACCCTGGGAACTGGAGAGCTACTGTATGGCACAGCCCACCAGGCCCTCTTGCTCTCCTAGGCCAAAGGCAACTTGAGGGAGAAGGGCTACGTCCATACAAAGCAAGGGAAGGAGGTTCAAAAGGATTGGCTTTAAATTCCAGTTCTGTAGAGGGCTTCCAAGGTGTACTGAGGGCCAGTTATCTAAAACCAAACTCTTCTAAGAGACACAGCACGTAGAATGCAAAGGAAATTCCTTGCCCTGCATCTAGGCTCAGCCTAAGGGAAGGACTGTGCTTAGAGGACTGTGTGAGAAGAAACACAGCCACCGGTGATAATCCTTAATGCTCCTTACTGTGCATTCAGGGAACACTGTGCTGGCTCGTCATCTATTTTCAATCTATGGAAAGCAGAATGGAGTGCACAAAAGTGCCACCAAAGAAATCCAGACCCTAACAGACAAGGAGGGCTCTGCACTACCTCAGAATGGCAGCAGATGTGTTAGGTCCGCCCTGGCTCCTCACTTCCACTGGGATGCCTACAATTACAGATGGCCCTGCATTAGATCATGCAGGCACTGTTTCTTCCCTTTGATAAAAGGCCTTAATTAAATAGGCACAGTTTCTGTGCAGCTCAGGTCACTCCTGGAGGGAAGAAGGGGAGGCGGCTGTGGCAGCTGTGTTACCAAGAGAGCACAGAGGAGTGCAGACTCCCTTTCTAGTTCTTTCCCCTCCTCCTCACATTCAGCCCCTTTCATGCTTCCCAAATGCTGCAAACAAGCAGAGATGCTGCCTGTGTGTGCAATTCCCCTGGTGCTCTTATTTATTTCTACGTGCACCTTCTCTCAATTGCTTTTCTGCAGCATGCAGCGCTGAAGAAGTTAAGCCTCACACAAAGCACCAGATCCCTTGTGAACCTCACAGGGGAGTCTGACTTTAATCGCGTTTTCAGAAAATCCACCTTGGGATATGATATTTTCTCTTTAAGATCTTATCTCCTCTCCCCTCCTGCTGCCCCCTGCATCCATCATGCTTATGCTCTTTTGTTCCTTTATATGTTTTTCATCTTCCTTTTCTCAATCTTTAAGAGTTTTTCTTCTTCCCTGTTTCCAGGACTACAAGAATGCCCTGCCTACTGATACTTTTAGCCTTTGCCTTCTCTTCATCCCCACACAAAGATCTTTTGCATTTGTTTGCCCCACGTGGAATATTTCCCTCAAAGTGTCCATTAAAGCATCAGCCCATCCTCTTGAAACATAGCATCAAAACCCAGCCACATGCCAATGCCTCTGGGTAGCTTACTGATGGCCCCAGTGGGGCTTCTGGAGGTTTACTGCACATATTTCTACCTACATTTTATAATTAAAAACAAAGTCCCCTAAGTGGCTCAGATTAATTGCATGCCTGGCTGGCAGGCATTACCCTGTGTTTTCTTGGCACAACCACCTACTTTCCTTCTGCCTTTAAACCCATTCAAAGCAGATCCCATTAAATGAGGTTCAAGATCACAAGAAAAATCTGTGATCACCTAAACCAATCTCCAGCAATCGTCTCGTAATTCCCAGCTTTAAGCTGTAGAGGGCAGGGACTGTCTCTTAATGTGCTCGCACAGTCCTGCACTGATCCCAACAGGAGCCTTCGGATGTGCCTGCCGTACAAATATTATTGATTGTACTCTCTTGTTGGCTCTTCTCCTCCCTTGCTATTTCCCCTGTCCTGCCTATTCCCCTTTCTCTTCCCTCTTCTCTTTTAACTAGTGTCTCCTGCAGCCCTTGTTTGTGTTACACACCTGTAATAACGTTAGCTGGATGTTTGATGGATGCCTTCAATATTCTGCCTGTAGCTTTCTTGAGCTGTTTTCCAATTACACATCTCTCTACTTAATTTCATCCATCAATCTTTTGTTCTCCGATAAAAATAAACACACACACAGAGCACAAAGCTGAGCATGATAGGGACAAAATGTTTCAGGTGCTACTCTTGGCTCATGCTGTTTTGTCAGATTTCTCAATCCCTCAGACACAACAGCATCCAATCTCTGTTTAAGCCCGTGTGCT